>JAGDQP010004056.1:77956-88302 GCA_022664845.1 Lepisma saccharinum | reverse complement strand
GTACAGACCCGTTAATCTCAGTTTACTCTTAAACTTATACGAAGTAAATACCAGATTGTCACCCTGAATTTGACTTATACAAGAGTATAATGGAAATGGGTATTTCTACTGTGGGCTTAACGTTCAAACCTATTTTAATTTTCAGCATCAACGCGTATTTGGAATTTGTAACAATCAAATGTAGCATTGTATTTAGGGTTCGAGAAATCCCATAGTTGTGATTTTCCCTCTAATCGCTTGTAATTTCTGACTAGACCTCATGAGATCAATCACGCTCAGGTTTTTATCTGAGGAAGAGAGGGTGCATAAAGTATCATGCCATGCTACGCTCTACTAAAGTGATCCCCCTTCGCTCTAAGCCTGAGCAAAATATCGTATCTTTACCTTACGATACGTAAAACATGCTTCAAAAAAATACGTTTATCGACGATCTCCAGATAGTCGAAGTGTAGCCATTTTACACTAGATATATTTAACAAGGGAAATGGTTTTTTAATTAACCAACCTTGGACTTTCCTAGGTTACACGAGGCACATGCTGGAGTCCAAGGTTGGTTAATTAAAAAACCATTTCCCTTGTTAAATATATCTAGTGTAAAATGGCTACACTTCGACTATCTGGAGATCGTCGATAAACGTATTTTTTGAAGCATGTGCCTCGTGTAACCTAGGAAAGTCAAGGTAAACGGGATGGCAGGCATCGTGAATCGAAAGCGGGTCCTTCCGATTACAAGGTGATCACTACCAAGTGCTCTTGCCTTGTAGGCTGATGCTGTAACGTAGCAGGAAGATCATGTTCAGTGAATACGAAAAGGCCGTGAATTTTCTGATTACTTTGTTTAATTTCTTTGAAATTTTTTCTGCTAATATTCTTCCATATCATAGCATTTTCCATGACTGAAATGCCAGGCGTATGAAAAGTTAATATACTAATCAAATCGTAGAAACTTTCGGTATATAATATTGATTTGTAATTACAATTCTTCTTTGCTGCACTATTTTTCTCTTCTACAGACATTTAAGAAAGCCCGTAGAAACTTTCCACATCTATTGCGAAGTCACATTTCTTTTTAATTTTAGTAGGTATTCTAACGCAAAGTTCAACAGTAGTGGTGACAAGGCATCGCCTTGTTTCAGTCAGTTGCGAATCTTGAAACTATCTGACATATTATTGCCTATCCGTACTCTGCTTATAAAAATACGCGATTTTAAAAATTAAAGGGGACAAAAAGGGACTATCATTAAATGGTTTGAATCAAGCACTACAAAGCAACACCGATATCTTAGGAGAAATAATCTGTTGCTTAGTATCGGGTTACGCATGTTTCTATTCAGTCCAAAAACTTCTAACATCGCGATTTATATCAAGGAAATTGAAATTGGAAATATACAGAATGATTATTCTGCCGGTAATACTTTACGGTTGCGACCCTAGCAGAGATGAACATAAATTACGTGTGTTTGAAAATAAGGTTTTGAGAATGAGATACGGGACAAGATAACTGGAGAGTGGAGGAGACTGCATAATGAACTCCACGGACTACGATGCAAAAATTATGAAATCGCGACGACTAAAGGTGGGCAGGCCATGGAGCTCGGATGGGGAAAAAATTAAGATTATATTCTATCCTGATTGGAAGGTCGGATGGAAGGAGACCATTGGGAAGACCGAGACGTCGTTGGGAGGACAATATTAGAAGAGATCTTCGAGCAGTAATATTTGTGATGAAAAGTGGCTTGATATTACCCAGGATAGAACCCAGTTGCGAAGTTTGTTACTGCGGCGATGAACTTGCGAGTTCCATAAGCCATAGTTAGGTATTCTACTCTTTTAATAATATATGTAGTAAATTTGTTAAATTCAAAATTCAAGGAGCGTGTTCTTTCTACCCTGAGAAAATGTGGATAACGCGTTTTATGGTTGGTACTGCTTTCCTCATCAAACTTTTCAGACGCAGAAATTATGGTTCTCAAATTAGTTTGGGTACTCGTGATGTTAATTTTTATCGTGCGGGAAATGATTGATAAATTTTACATATAATTAAGAAAAAAGTAGTTCTGGAACAGTAAAAGGTGGAAGAAAATGATTTGTGAGACAATTTTCCTTCAATACTACTATTCTTATAGGTTAAACTAAGCTACATTTGTTGCTGTGTGTAGCGAAATGAAACCGGGATTGTAAAGCAAGATCAAAGAAACTATGTATAATCAAGTGTCGATCAGTGATATGTCGCAGTATTTGATTTGAGAATACAAATTTGTCTTAACATTGTTAATACGAGTTATCAAACTGAGAGTACCTGCGAGTGCTTAACCCTTCGCTTCAAATATGATCAATGGTAATTCTTGAAGCGAAATAACTTAAATGTATTACATCAGTTGAATTAGTGAGTTTTCTCATGTCACTTCCACGGAATCTGCAATTTCAAACAAGTTACTATAAAGTAAAAAAGTAGGGTTGGCTGGTTTAAATTTTTTTTTTTTTTTTTTTTTTTTTTTTTTTTTTTTTTTAAGGGTTTTAAGTAAATACAACTATATAGTATATAACAAGTATTTATCCAGTTAAGAGTTAGGACACCACTCTTAAAAGTCTGCTTAAGAAATGTTGTGTTATTTGGGTATAAAATGTAGCTTAAAAACTGATTTTTTAAAATTAATACATTTTTTAAGGTTCATATTCTTGTAGTATTTGGTCCAGAGCAACAGCAGACAAGAAATGGTTTAATTAATCTATCGGGTTTTTCCCGAAGCGAAATCCGGCAGAGACGTTGAGAGACGAATGCGATCTCCTTTCTTCACATCTATTTCGAATCGGGTTGTTCCCGAAATTTAATAATTCTTCGTCGCGATGACTTGATGTCGGTACTTTCCTGTTTTGCAGTGGATGTATGGTTTACCTCACGCGTATTGTTCATGTCAACATTGGCTGCATTCAGCGCAGTGATCGGCTCAGTGTAGTGATCTCCAGTGAGTGAGTGCTCACAGTGGATCCTTCGGATGCCCAATTTCGTTTATGCTCAATAAAAAATAGAATTTTATAAAGCGTATGGTTGTAGTTCCACGAACAATTGAATCTCGCATAGCACAAAGAGTAGTAGTAAGTATGGCACGTCGGGAAAATGTCAGGCATATGTTACCATTTTTTATCGACGGATTAAATATGAATACCAGACTGAAGCTGCAAGTGCACCTCATGGCTAGTTGCTATTTGGTAATATTTCTAATTAAACTCGTAGGTTATACTATATTCCTCTGCGCCGGAAGCCATATTGCAATCGCACTAACCGCACTTCCGGGAGGTCCGGCTCACAAGTGAGCGCGAAAACCTTTGCTCACAAAGATTTCGTCGGCTCACTGTGAGCCGGAAGTGAGAAGTGGCATTCAAAGGACAAATTCAGTGAGCCCTCACCGCTCTGAATGCCACCACTGATTCGCAGCCGGATATTGAAAGTCGGTGAAGGCAAATCAGTTCTATAGATTACAAAATTAATATTGACTAGAGTTGTGATTGAATAAGTACAGATTAAAATATTGTTGCCCGCATGTAGAACAAATACAACAATTAATGGCAACTATCAGAGTATACATTTAATCTCCCTGCTAAGCACCTAGTTTAAACAAAACAAGAAAAAACTTTCTTTTCAGCCCTTGTAAAAAGTAACTTTGCAATAGGATATGGGTAGACCAGCAACTCCTGATCCTGTCTTGAATTGGACGGATGTCTTCCTTTGCGCGCATTAAAGTGCCATACTGGCATTTGCTTTGTGAAACAAGCTACGGAAAACTACAGAATAGTCTACTAGTACTAATGAGCGTACCTCAGTGCCGGCCAGGTGAACCGCCACTAAACCACGGAGTTTTTGTTCGGTCTAAACTTTCACGTTGGCTACATTTTAATGCATTTCTTAATAATTTATCGAAAATAATTGAATACTAAGATTTTTTTCTCTCCTTGAATTTAAGTCGATTGATCATTCCAATGTTTGAAGTTGAGAAAAATGTTTGGTATTAAAATTTTTATGAACGTAGATCGATGCCCATCTGTGTGCATAGTGGTTTATCGATTGAAAAACCTGAACAGGTAACAATCGACCAAGGTATCCATAGACCAGCTATTAACTTGCCCAATTAATTTCGGGATTGTAACTAGCGTCCTTGATTTTATTTAGTGTCTAATCACAAGACTTTCTCATTTACAAGTGATAGTGACAATCGGCATGGTGAACCGATAGTTGTTTGCCATTGCATGAATATTGTCCTAAGAATTGGATCAACAGTTTAACGTGAGCTTCGAATCAGTAATGTCACTACCGGGAGTCGAATCCGGGGAACCCTTTCATTATGAGGCAGCGAGCGTTACCACTAACCCACAGGGAACAGTGGTTCACGTGCCCCTTAAATTGAGCTTGGTCCCTTTTCGTTTTATACACATGATACGATTGCAAAGCTGTCTTTCATTTTTTTACTTCAAAGAATATAGGTTCAAAATTCAGTAGAAATCGAAAGTTGAGGGGAAAGCTATTGGGAGTACTCTCTCGTTCGTCCGAAAAAATGTTTTCTACCGTACTTTTTAAATTGATCGATATGAAGTTTTTTTATTATTATTTGAAAGATAAATGTTCTGTTTTTAAAATAGTGCTTTCTTGTCAAAGAACTACCCATGTAAGCGTGTCGTTCGAATGTTGACATTACTGGTGCCTCTCGTTCGCGTTTCACGAATGTGCGAATCAATTCGTTCGTGTGTCAAGATTATTTCGTGAGGGAACGTACCAGACAGACAGGCACCAAACTGAGCCTGACTCGACTGTTCGATCCATACCATATCACGAAACGTTTTATAATTACTACCTACAGCGCCCAAGTTACTCCAACCGGCTGCTCTTTTTCTCTTTTTTACCCTTTTACATGGAAGTACATTATGGTTTAGATGCTTTTATGAGTTTTATTTTTTTGTTGAGAATCGAGGCGTCCAATCTAGCGTCTGTTCATGTCGTGTATGACTGTATATAACTTACTGTACAACTTATTTATTTATTAATTTTTTTCAGGGGATTTTGAAGTATTGGAACAGCAAAAAAAAGTTACTCTCCCAAAATATCTAGCTTTTGTCTTTACAGCTGCCCAGCTTTGTACTCTTAAAAAATGGTTCTCCGGAAATATTTTGTCCAAAACCTGGTGGTCGTGTATGCGGATGATGTAATTTAATAGAAAACGATTTAGATTAAATTGAAAATATACAAAACGTTAATTCTGCCGGTAAAACTATATGGTTTTGCGAGTTGAGTACGGTCCTGGTAGACGAACATAAATTGCGGGTTTTGAAAATGTCTTGAGAAAGGTATACTGGATGAAATGGCCGGAGATGTAAGAAGCTGCATAATAAGCTATGCGTAATGGAAGATTCACCCGATGCTGTAAGAATATTTAAATCACGGCGGCTTAGATGGGGGGGTTCGATGGGGGAAGCTTAAGATTATATTCCGTAATGGTTGGAAACTCCGAGACGTCGTAAGGTTAATATTAGAAACTGTCTTCGAGATGTAGGTGTTCGTAATTAAAACTGAATTGATGTTACCCTGGATAGAATCCCGTGGTGAACGTTTATTGCAGTGATGAACTTTTTCCGAAAACAATAGTGATTGAGTTAGCAATATATAGTATTTATATTTTGCAGTTGATTAAAACGTTAATGTGGGAGAAGGTTCACTGCTGGATTGCGTTTAATGTTTGTTGTATTTATAACATAGCAACGTAACTCGACTTACAGTACTTCATAGAAAATCTTTGACCAGATGTTTTGTGGGATCACGTTCGGTTCTCTCGATATTTAAAAAAAAAAAAAAAAAAACTGTGTAGAGGATCTCTTAACGTAATGACGGAAGGTCTTGGGTTCGGGCATAATTTCCGTGCGTAACTTGGTATTGTGGCAACATTTGGAAAGCTGCATCAGGCTAATAATCCATCATAATTGAAATACTGACTAGTATGGTAAAGTTCCGTAATTAAGCAGCCCTGGAGCTATAATTAACTGATGGGAGAGGACTATTTTCAATGTATCGTCTGTTGGTGCCTGAAACAGAAATTCAAATCTGATTCAAACCCGAGCGTGGTACGGAACGTACGTTTTAGTCCCTAGAATCTAAGCTCGATTAGGAGAATAACAGGTCAGGCTAGTTTTGTGAAAAGTTGAAAGAAGCGGATGTCTTGACGAAATATTTCAAACAATGTTGGTTTGTGCTAGTTACAGTATATGTATGATCTATATAGTTGCATCGGTATTTTTTTTTAATATACTAATATGGATAAAAACTAAATATACATAAAAAAGTATAATATATGCACTTTATTCAGAAAGTGAATAGAAAAGTTGTACAGTAATGTGTTCTAACCTACGCAAGTTGACGTAGATCATGTACCATTTTATGGTCAGTTGAAGGAGATTGGTTTACCTACCGTAGATTTTTAAAATAGTCAAATAAGTTCTCCTTTGGGCACTCTTTACTATATTTGTCAAGCTCGTGGTCTGTGGTTTTCGGGCTTCCCATAAAATCGTGTATTCTTGCTTTCCCTATAATTTGATTGCATAATTTCTTTCCGATTTTTATTATTCCTTCTGCATCAGTTGGGTACATCAAGGTCCTGGACACTACTTTCCTTATTCCTGGCTGGAAGCAGTCACCGAATGACGTCATATCGCGGACGGCACGCGCTGGGGTTGGAAGTTATTATTTCAACTTACATGTTCCTTACCAGTTTCTGAAGTCCAGTGGTAATTTATTGACTCTCCTTTTTGTGCTGCATGTGGCGAAATACTCAGTTTTATAGGTCAGTACGGGTTAATTATCGTACTGTTACGCAGAAAAGTTTCGATGCATGTCTGTAACTGACTTATTTCAAAATATAAGGAAAGGGTGTGCACAATTACGTAACACCCGTGTATGTAAATTGAGTTAAGTACAAGAAAAAAAAGGGGGGGGGGGCGAAAAAATCTGGCAAAAAAATTTTGTCCAAAAATCGCATGAAGTCGCGTAGTTCCTTCGTTTTATCCTGCAGAGGAAAAAATTTTGTAATTAAACTGGAATCATTAATTCTTATTTTAATTTTCGTTAACTGATACCACACACACGAGTAAAACTGCGAATTGGGGAGATATTTTCTAAAGACATGCGTCAAAACTTTTGACCAGTTACCTTCACGCATTTCATACGTTTTGTGGAAGTCAATTTTTTATCACAGTATTGTTTCAAATTTGTACACTTAAATTTGACAACAGTGTCGATCTAAATGTGTTGGGTCTAGATGCTCGATCCTCGTACCGATGTATAGAAGTGGAAATCGGATTTGTTTGGTTATCCCGGTATCTCATCTTGAAAATACCACCATCCAAATCCACACACAGACAAAGGTGGTGATAGGCTCCATGTATTTTCATATCTCCAGTTCCCTTTTGATACCAAATTTAACGCACTTAAATGAACATAGCTACTCGCCTGGGATAGGACTGGATCTTCAGATTGCGTGGCTACTTCGCAGTTTAAGTACTGTGTGAAAGATAGAAGAAACAAGAAATTGGTGATCTTGTTTCGCTACTTCATTAGCAGTATTGGGAGAAAAGTTAAGGTTTAGAACTTCTTTAAAAAGTAAGATGATGTAATAATTTTCTTGTCCGAAACTGTCTTGTTCAGGCGGAACGTTAAAAGATTAAAGGAATAGTCTTTTCGTTTTAGATTATACATATTTTAATGTAAGCGTAGTTATGAGTACGTAAGTCATGTTTCGTAAGTTTATTATTATAACTTACATATAAATATTTTTTTGCCTTACATTTCACTGCAAAATTGTCCTAATGACTCTGAACGATTATTCCGATTTGTTTGGGATTTGGAACTTTAGTCGTCATAGCAACGGCTTTATGACATGCAAAACAATCAATCACATCATGCAAACTTTCCTAACCGTGCCTGGTGTGGTAAGTATAGGGCGTTGCATGATACTGAGACAGCCTATGAGAAAGGTTTCAGAGCCAACGGAACCAATGAAGTTGAAGGAACAATTCCAAGGACTGCGTACACTTATGGTATCCGAACAATGATTTCTGCTTGAAATATAATGTAGGGGGTGAAAAAAGACATGAATGGTATAACGCTGTAATATAGGTTGAGAAATATTTGTAGCTAGCTTGTTTACTTGTTGACACCATTTTCAGGGGTGTTAGAAATTGCTTTCCATCAGCAGTACTTAGTAAGTAGCTTTGAAGGTGAAAAATTGTATTAAACGATAGCCAAGCCGGTAGGCGTGTGTTCACGTGCTCTCCGCCCCCTCCCCAATCATTTTTGTTCGTGCGAGTATAAGATACTAGTGCTAGCTTTCGAGGAATCGCAAAATGGATCATGAAGCTCCATTTTCTCGTCGACACGAAGGCACAAGTTACACGGCAGCAGTAAGACTTTGACGCACAGTGAAGCAGTACAGTATTTAGATACCTTCACGTAAAGGTAAGTTGCTGCTGTATTCGCCCTGACATATAGGCAACCCGACATACACCGGAAGGTAGATGCTTGCATAAGTAGAAGCATGAAATCCCGTATTTGTGATGTTCTTTTAAAGTTGTGAACTGTGGGGAAATATAAATGAATTCCAGACTGATATAGCTGATTCAAGAAATACTACGAATCTAAAAATTTGTATATAAACTTACGTAATCTGGAATATAAGTTTACTAAATTTTGTTTCCTTTCTTTTTTCAGATTCTCGTTCATCTGAGTCGGTTTCTACAGAATTCTTTAGCGGTAGCTTTAACCCACAGTCCGCGGAACTTGTTGGTAAGTACTTTCTTTTTAAAACATCTTTTTCTTATGTGTGATTATTATTAAATGATCAGTTGCAAAATGTTTATTTTCATTGTTAGATTGCATGCTACATTTCAATTTGTTTCATACCATTTGGATTTCAAATATGGTTATATACATTCTCATGTTTGTGTTCGTGTGTTGTGTTAGTGCCATTTATAAATCTGGATTGCAAATTACTAAAGATATTTATAACGTTATATCATTGGTATTAGATTGCCTGTTTGACTGGGCATAGTTTGAGAGTGCAAGGATTTAATTCAAACTCTGGACGGCGCCCTAAATGGGTTTTGCCGAGGGACGTTATCCATCCGACATGTGACGACCTTAGGCCAAGGCTACCTCTTTCTCTAGTAAATACTCAATTAAAGAGGAGTATTTACAGTTGAATATAATTCCACCTTAATTCGGGCAGGGTATGTTCCGGTCAACTCGTGGATTTTGGTAATTATTTTTCTGAGTTCTGTGAAGATAAGGCCCGTATTTTTACTTTTCCGAAAGAAAAAGTACTAAGATCTTCATTTTGTGTGTAGTTTGTGATGTGAAAACATTACTTCCAGATTTGAACAGTGTGTACGCTAATTCTGACAACTTGAAAGTATTTTATTTTTTTAAGTTCCGTAACAGTTTTTTTTTTTTTTTTTCTCCAAATAACCAGTTTTAGATACTTAATCCCAAAACTACCTTAACGAGGTTGAGAGTCGCTTTCACTGTAACAACGGAAAGTTTTCTTTTTTAAATGTTCACAATATTATTTTTTTTTGAACAGAATAATTAGTGTAGTTGATATTTGTGAGTCCAAATGTTTCCAACGTTTTTTCAGTCTGCCATATTTGGAAGCCATTTCCTCAGGAAACGTTCTTAAGAACCGGAGTTTTCATTGTAGTGAAGAATTTTCCGTGTTCTGAAAACAACAGGTTTCATAATCTGACTAGGCATTGGTTTAGATTTTACGGTCAAATATTTCTTGCAAAAAAAAAAAAAAAAAAAAAGTTCGGGAAGCACTTCGAAAGAAGCTGCTTTAGTCACCGGTAATTTCTTCGCTACCGAAGTGTCGCGAGTTAATTGCAGTTAAACCTTTCTTTAACTGTATGAAACCTAAACCAATGGCTGGTCGATTATGAAACTTATTCAGTTTTTAGAACTCAGAAGTTCTTCAACTATACTGAAAAATAGTTTCTTTGAGTGTTTCAGAGAAAATGGCGGCCGAATATGGCCGACTTAAAAAACATTTTGAAAATCTAACCCTAGGACTGGTCTACAATAAAACGTATTTGAGGTTTAGAACATACACATGTCTCAACTATGGTGTTAAAAATGCGTCAAAATATGACAAACTTTCGAGAAACAAGCAACTTCCGTTGTGAGAGTTACTCCCCGTAACTTAATTTTATCTTATCCCAATCTCTTCAGGGCATTTAGGACGAGTCTTTATTCTTATGAAGAACTCATAGAAAATGAACTACCAAAATTGACTTGACCGGTACAATCTTTTTCT
>JAGDQP010004056.1:0-77856 GCA_022664845.1 Lepisma saccharinum | reverse complement strand
GGAGACTAATATCTTTCCTGTAGTTTTCTCTCCATGGTATTAATATAGGAAAAGTCAAAAGGGAATCATTTCTTGCAGGAGACATCAATTATTTTTAAGTCAGAGATACTTTAACGATTATTTTTGAAACTGATACTAAGTTGGGTTCAAGCTTATTGTTAAATTTATGCGCTCAAATGAAAGTAAGGTTACGCAGGTAAATATTTATCAAATGACTACTTATACTGTTGACGCGGTAGAGAAGCGTTGGGGTTAGGTATTCTTAATTTATAGTGACACGAACTTTATCGTACTGCTTGTAGGAAGTAGGTAGGAATTCATTTTTATTGATAAGAAAAATTAGAAAATTTTCAGTCTATCTAAATACAAAGTGTACTATCAAATACATTTTGTGAAATAACTGAAAATTTGCAAATATATTTCTAAATTAAACCTAAGTAGGTTTTCGTATGTGTTTCGTGCTCCTTACCCGTAATTGTTTAGTGGCCAAGTGGATGTGGAAGATTGCAGGAACAGTTCTGTGTATACCAAAGTAAGTACCACAGGAA
The DNA here is from genome assembly GCA_022664845.1 of Lepisma saccharinum. NCBI lineage: Eukaryota > Metazoa > Arthropoda > Insecta > Zygentoma > Lepismatidae > Lepisma > Lepisma saccharinum. The sequence continues at coordinate 77,308 of JAGDQP010004056.1, read as the reverse complement.
AAAATCCGGGATAAATCGAGAATGTATAAACGTGACCGCACCCACCCATTCAGTTAGTTTTAGCTGTTGGCAACAGGAAAGTACAAGGACGCCGTTTAAAATGGAGTTTTCTTTACAGCATTTGCACAACTTGAGTTCCTGCACCTATATATAACTTTTCAGTTTAGACGTGACAAAGGTAAGGGGCTTCCCCCCGTATCGGGACGGGCGTAAGCCATAGTGCCGTTACCGCCCATACAATTTATTTTAGCTTGTATAACTTTTCAATAGTATTGACTGATATGTCAAATATTCCATGGCATGAAGTTCAGAATCATTAGTTACTACTGTTTGCAAAGTTACTATTCAAAGCGAAATTTAAGTTGAGGCAATCTAGTAAATATAATTAAAAATTTGAAATTTTCATGTGTCATTAGATATATTCATAAATAGTGTCTACGAATTAGGAAAATTTAACCTTTTAGGCACAGTTAGTAGGTATTTCGACTTCGAATTTTGTAATGAAAATTTGAACGTGAAAAATTGGTTTTCCGTGGATTTCCTTTCATGTGATGAACAAAAAGTTCCCGTCTGTAGACTAAGGTTCACTGATCTATCAGTTCTACAGAAATCGCGAAATGCAGTCAATTATTTTAGTCGTGAACTCGAACCACTTAAAATACTGTAAATGTGTTCTATGTGATGAACTGCTGTATTAGTGACAATATTTGGAGCAAGTAGTTAAACAAGCTAAAACAAGGTCACGGAAGAAATAACTCTTAGTATCGGACAACGCATGTTTCTATTCAGTCCAGAAACTCAACCTCGCGATTAATATCAATAAAGTTGACATTGCAAGTATGCAGAGTGGTTATTTTGCCAGTCATACTTAACGGTTGCGAAAGTTGAGTATGACCCTAGCAGATGAACATAAATGACGAGTGTTTGAAAATAAGGGCTTGTGAAAAAATATGCGGCCGAAACCGGAAGAGATTACTGGGAAATGGAGGAGACTGCATAATAAACTTCGGACTGTACGATTCACCAGATATTGTAAGAATAATGAAATCGCGACGACTAAGATAGGCAGGCCATGTAGCTCGGATGGGGTGAAACTGATTCTATCGTGGTTGGTAAGCCGGAGGGAAAGAGACCATTCGGAAGATCAAGGCGACGTTGGGAGGATAATATTCACCGGGATATTCGAGAAGTGGGAGTTTGTGATAAAAACCGGCTTGATGTTGGCCCAGGATATAATCCAATGGCGAATGTTTGTTATTGCGGCGATGAACTTGCGAGTTCCGTAAGCCATAGGGTAAGTTATTTTTATGCTAGGCGGTATTGTGAAAGTAAGAATAGTGAAAGAAACGTATGATTATTGAATGTATGCATGTGGTTAATACGTGATGTTTTTTGTGGGTATTTCATTGCGAATGTTTCAGCTTGTTGAAGTATAGGCTTCCTTGATGTGGACGTTATACAATCTCCCTACTTTATCGTCCATATAATTTGCAGAGAAGTATTTTCCTTGCAAAACCGTTTTGATCTTGCTCAGTAATATCTTGCTTTAGGATCATGTTTTGGCGTGAAACTAGTTTTCTCATCTCAATAACAGCAATCGCGTAGGTGTCCCATAAAATTGTTGCAATCCAGTACGATTATACAAGTTCCATAATTTATAACAGGTGTTGCTTATGTTTCGGGATGTAGTAGAAACTACATGGGTTGCCATGTAGTAAAAACTACTTATGTTATCACCCTTTAATTTCCATAATTGTAAGATCTAGAAATTAAAACAGGGCGTTTTATTTAGTTTTAACCATTGAGCCTGATCCGGTTCAGTACAGTATTGCTGTTATTATTTGCTGTCAGCAAATTGAGTATTCTGTGTGAATTGAGGCAGGTACGCACACCAAAGATGCCTGGTCAAGATGAGCAGATAATTGTTTTCCATGGAGAACTTAATGTTAACGTCCTTGCGACGAACTTTGTTACCAGATTATGAACACTTGCCTGCACTGGTAATCAAAACTACGCCCTGTCGATTGCAAGGCTAAGAGCGAAATCAGGAAACCTTTTAATATTGACTACTTCTGGCACAACGAAGGAGTTACTTTCGACATCGGGGGCAGTTCCATTAACGGTCACTTACGTGAATTTGGTCATCTCTAAGGTCATTGTGGTATTGGCCTGTTAATTATTAATAATTTCTGTCTTGCCAGTGTGCCCTATTACGTCGGTGGAATCCCGTTCACTATCTGTTGAGCCATCTTTACGAAAAAGACTTGCTCTGATTTTCGTGCTGAACTGGAATTAAATTCCTAAAATTTAGAATGCATTTTTTTTTCTGCTACGATATTTCTTGTAAGAATAACTTCAAGCAAGCTTTTGAATGAGTCTTCTGAAAAATACTGTACCTGACAGCTTATATATTTAGTTTCAAAATGAATTTCAGTTCGAAACTTTTTAACATTTTAACGTACTCAAAACAAATTTGTCCATTTTATACTTCAATTTTAGCCCTTTCCTTTCTTTTCCACCATATATCCTCATTTGGTATTCAAGATAGCTAGTTGGAGTTTCATGTTCGCTGTGTTTTGTTTTTGTATTACCGTTCCTTGAGTTACGTTTATCCCCACTCCAGTTCACGAATACATCTTCGTTCTTTCAGCATCTGGTTATGTTAATTCGTTTTCCTTTGCAAGAACCTATCATCTGCACATCTGATAATTCCCTCCCTCCTTTCAACCGTAAGGCCACCATCTTTTTGTAGTATATTTCTTACGAAGCAAGGTTTCCAATTAAAGGGTTGTCGCCACTTAATTCCAAAAAGTGAGATTCAGTGAGACCAATGGACATAGTTGGGGATACAAATTGTTAAAGCAACCATAAATTATTCCATTGAAGCGGAATATAAAGGCAGGAAGTTCCTACTATATTTTCTGATAAAAAGATAACCAATTTTCTTTCAAGGTGTTAACGAAAATAAAACTAGAAGCGAAGCAAGTTACTCCTGCCATCTAGCGAAAGCTGTGTAAACTCGAACTTTTCTAACTTTCTGCTCCCAAGTTTGCTAAAATCTAAGTAGTTAGAAGCTTTCCGGAAACATCCTGTTACGTTCAGACATCGTTGTCCATGGGTAAAATGAATGTTATAATGCATGTTATTAATTGTGGGTTGTGCTGTTTGTATATTTACAAGGCAGTGAATACATGTCAGGTTATATGTAATATATTTCACGTTCTTATAAATGTTATACATCCAAACAGCACAAACCAAAACTAAACATACATGACGTATTTACTCTTGGACTGCGTGACGAAGATCTCGGAATATTTTCGAATAGCTTCGCAACTATTTAGAAGATCTCAGTACATTTTGGGGGCAGAAAATTAGTTTGCGTTATCTTTTTTTAAACGTTTAAGTAATTAGTAATTTAACTATTCCAGATGTTAATTTGGTCACCAATTGTATCCAAAATTCCAGAATATCGTTCTGTAAGAAGTGAAACTTCTATGATGAGCAGTGTGCGTGTGGTTTATATCCACGAATTTTCTCTCATTTCTTACCAATACATCGCTGTTAATCGATAAAAGCATGTCTCAGCTTTAAAAATCTATCAGTTATACCATAAGGACGACTTGGGGGGCCCGTAATTGCCTTGACTTCAAATTTTTTTTTTTTTTTTTTTGTTTGTTTGTTTGTTTGTTTGTTAGTAGTAGGGAGTTCAATTACCCTTAACAAAAGTGTCTAGAAATGCGTTCGTTGATGGTTCAGGTATTCGTTATAAACTGAACTTTCGGTACTAGATAATCGTAGACACTAACTCACCTGAATATTTTTTTCGAGTTTGGAAAATGAGGATAAGTGAAAGATGCTAAAATTGTGTAAACCAGGTTTAGGAAACTGATATGAAAAGTGTTGCAAGAAGTACATCTTGAGCTGATGTTTACCGTGCAAAGGCCGGATAGTCAAATAGCTAAACGTAATTCAGGTTTACGAAATAGATTATCGAAATCTTTTGTAGGATTTTTTTTTTTTTTTTTTTTTTTTTGAATGCATCAAAGATTTTTTTGTTATAAATTTAAACTCGTCAGTAGGTTCATGTAGATAAGCATAGCAAATTAGTGTTGAAGGGGAAATTAATTCCGTCCCTTACCAAAACTTCTCATTTGTTGGTGGCGTTGAATTATTTTTCAATTCGTATATTGGATTTAATACTGCTCCTTGATTTAAGATTTTCTGCTCAGATTACGTAGTCATGTTTGTATTTTTTTGTTTCCATGCAAAAATTGAAATTGTTTGTAATTTTATTCGATCTGAATTCAAGTTGTATAAGAGCGGGGTATCTTAACTAATGTTTTTTCCGCTACATCCGGTGGAGGGCGGGGCAATCGCGTCGGATTGAATTGTGGGTTGACCATATAGGTTAGTTGAAGAAAAGGATCATCTCAGTATGGAGCATGTGCAAGTGCAGGCAGATAGTTTTGTATTGTACGGAACAAGAAGATAAAATATGTCTGGCTTTGCGAGAAGTAGGGGTAAGCAAGTTATTGCTGACATTGTGTTTACACGAGACGCTCAAGCATAGAGGAAAATAGTACAAAGTTAATTTAGAATAGCTTTGTGGTGTATTGTCATGTCAAGGATTATAATAGTTATGGTCATCTTTTCTTGTTTTTTTTTCTAGGTTCAAGAGTATTTTTTAGTCGTATGTAGTTTCCAATGATATGCGTTGTTTCGTGTGGTAACCCCCCCCCCCAATTCTCGACGGTAGCAGGAAAAGTTTAATGTATTAGGTCCCCACTTCGTGTAATAGAAAAAAATGTCCCGTGAGAGATCTGCATTTGCGTTCTGATATGATTTAAGGTCAGGTGACTGGTCCGACCTAGCGTGTCTTCAGAGGTAAACTGTACCGTGCCGTGCCGAGTATTACCAAGCCAAAATGTATTCTAGAGCAAGCGATCAATACTAGGCGGGCGCCAACGTTATATGCTACGGGCGGAGGGGAGAATTTACTTGACGGTTAGTGGCGCCGTCTGTCTTTTCATTACTCACCTGAATACCATCCACAGAAATTCACTGAAGTCGCCTCGCTGGTTTCCCGTAGCGCTGTGAATTCACGCGCGAATAGCGACAGCTGCTGCGAGCGTAGTTTTCGCCGAAGTGTATAACGAATAATCGTGCAGCTAGTTTTCGTGTTACGTTCTATGTAATATACTACTGATCTTGTTTCTCACGGAGTTAATGAAAGAGGGGGAAATAGAATAGCAAGGAAGAAGTGTCCTCTACACAGTTGTGATATGAGAGGTAAGTTCAGTGTAGAAAGACCTAGTCTTACGTTAAAACTAATTCAGGAGGTATGTGTCTTTGTACGTGGAAAAGCGAATTCAATGAAGTTTGCGTGATTTCTGCCGAAGCTAGTGTTCATCGTACTGTAAAATTGCTCGTTATAAGATTTCTAGTATTTTTTTTCTTTAATATCAAACTCAGTATTTGCTCTCGTTCAGGTATTATGATTCTATAATGCTTTATTTGTGTAGTATAAATTAGTTTTTTTTTTTTTAAATCTAAAATCTGAGTGAAAAGACTTTAATGAAAAGCCCATTCTGCAGAACGCCTTTATTGTATTTTAGCTGGTTCAACGAAAAATCGAAGTACACATGATCTACGATAAGATGTCTAAGATGGATCCGAGTCATGACCACAAAGAAAGTTGGATTTTTGTGACTTGCTGAATTTACGAAACTGCTGTAGCTAGTTAAGAATTTAATACGAACTTCGTGTATGTAGATATTAGAAAATCTTTGGTAAGGGGGACAAGAAATCGTTTTAGGGCTGATTTTGTCTGAAGTATATGGCTTGAAGTACATAAACAGTTATTTAAAGCCATTCGGATCTGTTTATATTGGAATAAATCAGCCTAATGAATAATTTTTATAAAAGTGTATTAGGTACTTCTCAAACTCCGAATCTGAACCCCCAACTCCGAATGAAGTCCTTAAAATGTTAAATTTTGAATCTAACAGTGGTCAAGGTTAGAACAGACTTCGAAGTTCCTACCTATTGCAGGAAGTCAGTTTCCAGCATGAAGTCAGTATCCGACCGAAAAGCGAAATAGAAAATTACGAAATTCTGTGAAAATACTAGTTAAAAAAAAAAATGAATTCGGTATATGACTGAGTATTTCATTTCATCATACTTGGCAAAACAGTCACGTAAAGTTCTTGGAAAGTGAAGTTGAATTTAGTTAATTATTTGGAACTGATCTACGCAAGTGGGAATAAGGCTCACATATTTCTTTTCTCTGGATAGTACCATCTCTTCATCCCTATGCTACTTTCTCGCAGTAGTTTGCTTAGATTTTTAGACGCGTTTGAGACTGTGTAGGCTAAAAATAAATGTTCATGAGAAAGTGATACTTTCCTCGGCCAAAGACTGCATTTTTCTAATTTTTCCAGAATGTTATTTCTCCAGCATTAACGTTATAACAGTTCATTTCGAATATCGTGATGAACTTCACATTAAGTTCACTTCATTGTGTTGCTGAAACTGAATTTTTTTGTAGGTGGGGTGTTCTGATAGTGTTTTAGCTGCAGGCTGTGAGAATTCTTAGTACGATGTGTCTTACAGCTGTATATATAATTCATGCGCATGTGACTACTGATCAAAATTCCGTACGTAGTTTGAAGGCCAGCTGATCCAGGAATACTTTCAAGAAAGAGCGTGTATACAAATCCTAATGAATTGATCTAATAGTACAAGATTTTTGATATTTCAAGGAGTTATTCATGTTTTCTAGATGCCAATACAGTATGAAGAAAATCGGTAAAGAGCACATCCTGTCTGTATTTTTAACATAAAGATCAGTATGATTTTCGTCTACGATGTTTTGGTAAACGGAAACGATCCAAATATAATGCAACTCAAATAATTTCGCATGTAGTCCTATCGTCCACAGTTGTTACGATACATTGTCCCTGTGAAATTAAGAAGTTTATTAGTTGCGATGTCATTGTTTAGTTTGTTCTTCATTCAGCATCTTAATACGTAATTTAGTTCACACTAAAAACCATTGGTTGAAACAAATCACGCTGTTTTCAAATGAAATTGGTTCGAATCTTCATTACGATCTTTAATAAGAAAATGGAAGGTCATGAATGTTTCACGCTGTCGTCGGGAATCAATCTTTGTTCTTCCAGCAAATTTTTCGTTGAACACTTGCGTTTCTGAACAATCTATATAATTTTCACTAAACTTCGTTGTAACAACAAACGTAAACACCTAACGTCATTATCGTAACTTAGTCCTAGGATCGAATCTTCCTTCTTGCCACATTTAAAAAAAAAAAAAAATCTATTGGTCATCTTGTTAACGGTCCAGTCAGGTTCAATTTTAGAAATGCGATATGAAGGAATTCTTGAAGGAACTCTTGCGTTATTTAACTGTCACATTGGTCAAGGTTTATTTGCCTAAAACTTGACACATGCAAAATTTAACTCAATTGAATTTTAAATAGCTTTTCAGACTAATTTCTTGCTTTAAGATGCAGACTTTTTCACTTTATTGAAATCTAAGTACTCTGTCTGTAATCCCGGTTTTATTTCCCCGTCCCAAATTCCAGAAATATTACCAAATTATACTTACTGTTACTCAAATTATTCGCTGTTCAGTGCTTTTATATTTTTAATTTTTTTTTTTTCGAAAAATTTCATTATTATTATTTATTAACTTTCATTATTTATATTTATGTAATGACTTCGTAAGAATACGAACTATTTTCACGAGTCTATACCATCCCAAACTATTTGTATGCCATACGTGTAATGAATATCTCAACATTTCGCTTTCAACCCACTCATAAAACTATTCTTAAGGTATGACCCCTCCCAAGAATAAACATGATTGAGTGGTGCATCATGGGTTTATTTTAATTTTTCTTTCCATTCTGTCAACATCATAATGAGTACTTACTGTCACAATGTCAGTTTATTTGTAAACTGATGCAAAACTTGGTTTATATATTTAAAACCAATCACTGTTATACATAATACGACATAAGCTTCGACCGAAAGCTTTCAAGGTAGGCATAATGTTACCAGGGCTTTCTTTTTTCTGTAAAGCTTATTCGTTTCATTTAACCATCAACTTGGATATTCCGTGGATATTAGTTGACTCTTAATTAATATTTATTGAACACAACAGGTTAATAGCCTAATTATGGTGTTCAGCATACACATGACATTTTCTACATGCACACACAGGTGTAACATACATATTTGGAGCTGCATGGTAACATTCTTAATATTCATTATTTTATACAAGAATGGAATTCTCTCATATTTACGTTAAATATATCGATCTCAGGACATTCTTTAAGTATACAATTATATAATGAGCACATTCTCCTAATAGGCGATATGTCCATTGCTTCAGTTCTTTGGGCCGAAAGGTGGAAGACAGCATTACGCGGTCGAGTTACTCTATGCGGTACAAACAGCCCTAATTCAGATAATGAGCTTTCTGATTTTACTGTGTAAGAGTTTGTGTAGGAAAGTTAAGAGAAAATTAACTCTTCTGTTTTCAAGAGATTGTAACCTGTACTTATTTACCAGGTCTAAGTACTTTTCAAATTTAGGATAGATTCCGGTTTCTTTGTATGTCAAAAATCGTACAAATTTAGACTATAATTTCAATTTGCCGAGAGTAGTTTTGTGTATTAGGATCCCATATTATTGTTACATATTCTAACTTTGACCTAACATACACCGTATATAAAGTTTTTAAGACATCAAGTCGCTAGTTAACCTCATTACAAACCCGAGGTTCTTGTAAGCTTCGCTAAAAAGGCGATTTATGTGCATGTCGAATGAGAGGTTAGATTTAATTGTTACGCCAAGATCAGTAATAGAATCTACTCTTCTGTCATCATTTAAAACAACTGTTGTTCAAATGGAACTTGTAAGGTAAAGATTTATTTTAATGTATTTGTGGGCTCGTTTGGAGCATAACCTCCTGAGAAAGATCAAAAGGTTCTTTTAAAAAAATCTTCCGCGACGAAAACTTGAATTTGTCCCACGATTTTTTTTTTTCCAATGTCGTATTGACATTTATTTTTTAATGTTAAAATTATATATTTTAACCGTAAAGCCTCTAGAACCAAACACCAATAATGTTCCAAGCAACCTGTCATCTAAAGGGGGTTGTTGAATTTTAATTTAATTTTTAATACATTTAGGCAACTTTGGCTCAGGCCGGATGCAGGCCCGTAGCCCGTGCTCCCCTATCAATAATTTGCATACATGTATGAAAATTCAAGGTCAAATATATACTTGATAAAAAAAAATATAGAAGCTCTTAGATGGATCGTATTGGTACAAATGTGTGCTTTTATACAGTATATTCCATTACTTTCGGATCGAATGTAACTCATGAATCGAGGTATCAGTACTTTATACATACTTTTAGAAGTACTTTCCTATAGGGAGAAAAGGTGTCCTTGACTCCTTTCAAATTCATTTTGCAAGTTTTTTTTTTTTTTATGCGAGAAATATTACAAAATTATATTCAAACTTATATTTACGTCTTGTGATGATAAAAGACAATTGTTAGACGTTCGATTCGGAAGGTGCATGCCAATGTGTATAAAATTAAAGAAGAAATAAGATAAGTTTGCGAGTGTCACCTGTAGTTTCATTTAAAAGACTATACTCTCCCTATATAAAAATATAGTTTAATAATAAACATTGAAGTATTCACTTGTATAAATTAGCAGTGTACCTACACCAGCCGAACTTCTTTGCTCAATAAAAATCGCAGCTAACATAGCAAAAATCTTTGGGATCATTAAGTCAATCCTTGCCGGGGACAAACAGTTGATAACCCCACAGGAACTCGGCAGACTTCCCCTACAATATATGAATGGTATAACATAAAAACTCCAAGGTACCATGAAGGTTGCTCAACCACTTACAAAAAGACACTAAAACCTTTATGAAAATAAGAATATTCCACACAGCTTCCAGAAACAAATGGTGCAATAAAGGTTCTCCACCTACATCTAAGTATTTAGTCTAATCGTGGCTAGGAGAAATAGAAAAATAGAGAAAATTGACAAAGGACCTGCCGCTTAGGCGAAACGTTAAAATAAAGTTGACAAAAGATAGCTGATTTATTATTTGCTATACTTAGCAAAATAATAATAATAATAGAAACTCAATGTAACCAAACGGAACGGATGTTTAAAAACATCATGAATAATGACGTTTCCATAAGTTTTACGCACGATAAACACGAGAAAATATCTTTTTATGATTTATTTATTTTTATACGTAAAACGCTAGGTCAGGAAATCCACAAATAGTTGGCAAATAAATGAAAGAACCAAATAACAGATACAAAATAAAACTTTTCATCTATTAATATTTGGCTTGTGAGAGACTGACAGAGGCCACAATGTGCCATTCTGGTAATATTTAACTTCGGTCCGTAAAGATTATCCGTCACGTTCTAGTTAAAATCCACAATCACAAACATCCATGCTTCAGCCGGGATTCCAACGTGGGACCTTCGAGTCGCTGGGCTTAGCCGCCCTAACCCGCACGACTGTCAGATCGGCTCATGCGTGAAGTCCTTTTAGCTAGACACAAATAGTTTCCACTGAACATACTACACATATTATCCCAAATATAAGAATCTTTCAAACACAAGTGAAAGGAAGTACTGATTGAATTCCCAGCGTGCAGGCTTCAAATCCCCAATAATCAGACTAAGAAGTAGGTGGTCATCACATGTTTTGGCAACCGACACTGTAGGCTAGTATCGAAAGCTGATCTAGTTTTCTCGATTTAATATAGAGAAATAGATAGATTATTCAAAATTTTAGGAATCTTAAATTTCTCCATGTAGGTAAGATTTGAATAATAGTGATAATTTTGCGCAACATATTTGCTTATGCTTCACCAGATCGAGCAACTGATCCCTCAACTATCGGAACCGGTGCCCCTTCAAAAGATTTTGATTGATGACGGACCTGGGTTAGTAAAAATCTAGCCATTTCACGTTAGTTTCTCTATTACTTTGCCCTAATATTATCATTAAGGCGAAAGCTGTGATATTTGCGGCGAGTTGTTGTAAAACAACGACATACCTACATCACGAAATTTCTGATGTAAAAAATGCTTCGTTTCGGCGCTAGAGTTCCGAAAGTGTAGGATAATTAACTCTAAAGCTTCATGATTTTAATACAATTAAGAGTAGAACTGAGGTGGCTTGGCACCCTCAAAATACTTGAGACGTGCATTATCGAGACCCGCATTTCCCAAAATTTGCAATGGATGCGCAAGGAATGATCCGATGGATGCAGGGGATTCCCAGACATTCTCTGGAGTAAATGTGGATAGAAGTAAGCGCAAATAAGACTACTTTCCGTATGAGTACAGATGATAAACGTAATCATTGACATCTAACCGGGAAATAACAGTAATGACAAAAAGTACAGCAATTCGCTGAAATCTATGTAATTTACTCCTGTTACGCAAACACGTACTTTTTCATTAAAATCGTTCGGCAAAGGAATTGATGTCGGCTAGCCCCCCATTCATTTTGCCCCCCCCCCCCCAAGGTTTTTCGACTGGGTACGGGCCTGGCCGGATGGATGATGAGATGAATTGGTGGCATGAAGAAAGTGAAATTAAACGTGAGAACCTCGAGAAAACCCACGCACACGGTGTTGGTCCACACAAAGCCCACATGGCATGAGCAGGGATCGATGCGACGACCCCTAGCGCCAGAGGTGAGCGCTCTACTAAATTGAGCCCCAGCGGCCCCAGAGGGGTGTTGGGGTAATACTATTATTTGGTACCACATTCTCGTCTGGCTATCTTCGTTTTGTTGTATCATAATTAAGGTAACTGCGGTCACCCTAAAACTTGATAAGACTGTCACAAACTCACATTAAAGAATATCATTACTGACTCAGTTATAGCAATGTGTGAAATTAAATAGCATGTTCTCCCCAGGAAACTACCATGCAAACTGATGTTTTCCAGTTTTTCATTAACTGCATTTCAAATTGCAAATTTCAACAGGATGGCATTTCAAATGCTCTATCGTTATTCACCAGGAAAGACCTTTTCTGTGAAATGCAGAGCAAGCATCGTGAACTTTGTGCTGCGAGCTTAGGAGGAAGCATGCCTCTTCAGTAATTCCGAACGGACCAAATATTGTATGGTTCGTGAAATAACCGAAACCTCTCTCAGCTTCAGCTGTCAAAATGTCAACAGACGCAAAATAAAGAAGGCACATTTCTATTAAAATCGTTACGTTAAAGAGGGTAAAACAGTTTTCGAACAAAAGTTGCTGGTAGGGTAACCTATGTGGTTGGCCTAGAGCCCTCCTTCCCCAGAGTATACGCTCATATTAAGGTAATCTTCTACCTTCAGCTTCACATGCCAAGTTGAAAGTAATGTTCTGGCGATCTTTTCTGAATCAGCTGTTACATTATTTTTTTCCCACCAATTTCAAATGCTCAATCATGTTTGGAAACAAACATCGTTACAAAGAGTGAAGTGACGTGTAATGTCAAGCGTTTGAGTATTTTTAAAGTTCAATAACCCTTTCAGTAGTTAAGCGGAATTGTGACAGTACATCTGGAGTTAACAAATTGGCGCGCTATTGAACAGAATAGGATAAATAGGTTAAAAATAAAGGTATTAATTAGGGAGCAGAGAATCCAGAGATATCCATGACAGCTTATATATATCAGACGCTTTTATTTTTAAATAATTGTCATGCATGATCTCTACCGCCTTAGTTTTTCAAATTTGTTAGTTTTGGGAGTTGCGGAGGAATTCTTCGTGAAGGCAATGGTTATCACACAGCACTCACTACTACCCTAGAATTGGACTTGTAATTTAATAACGTCTAAGTGTTTTCCGATAGTTCCGTCCTTTTTTGGAGCTCTTAACTGTTCAGTCATCTAGCTCTTAAGTGATAACTAATCAGTGTTCTTACAGTAGATAAGTGATCTGCGGAGGAGGAGAGACGAAAATTGGCAGCGTTGAGCGAGTACTTTCGTGGATGAAATTCGTTGTGTACGAAAAGTTACACCCATTTAAAAAGTGCTACTCAGGTGTGTTAGTCCTACTTCCACCACCACACACAGAGGTGTTTGCGCAGTATATTTACTCAGAATTACTCGCATCTTTACAAGTATTCAACTAATGGTCTTGACATAATTGAAATTATAGCTCTTGCCTCTGATGATGAAAGTTGGTGGGGGAGCCTAAATTGCACGTAAAAGGGCAGTACTAACAACTCGTCCGATATATGCTTTGAACCAGTTTTCTAAAGACTAGAAAGTCTAGAAGTATTTTGATCATTGTACAAGGTTTGTTACCTTGTTGTGACACCAAATACTTTTATTGAAGTTTAAAAGAAATTACTTTAATTTTGTTGTCTGTGAGGTGCAATATGGATTTTGAACTGATATTGACAATAAGTTGTAGTCTTGACATTTGTATGTTACATTTCAGGCATGAAGCGTGTGGCGGATGGTGAAATGGGCTCCCCTCAGAAGCGGCCCCGAAGTGGGGACGATGTTGATGTGCGTCTCCTTATCCCCAGCAAGGTTAGTTCCTTAAACTTTATTTTTTTGTTTCAAGTTCTGAATCTGTAGACGGTCTTTAAATGTTGAGGAAAGGGGGCTTGTAATAAGGCGAGGGGGAAGCTGTATTGATGGTAGATCAGTATTTGCGGATCCGCAAGAGATTATCCAAGTATTGCATAAAGAGAAATTCTATGAACACTTCATACTACATAAAAGCTAACACTTCTGGGTGTAGTTTTCTTAAATTACTCTCAACTAGTCCAAAATCTGTGAATAAGTCACGTGATTTGGCCGGATTGAGGTCTTCAGTGAACTTAATAAATTATTCATATAAATTTACGCCAAAGGAAAGTGAATCATCTTGTGTATGACGTGGGATACTATTGTTTGTAATGGGCAAAATTCGTATTTTTTGGTCCACGAAGTTTCACAATAGTTAATTACGATATTGGCACTTAAGTAGATACAAAGGAACAAGTCATTTTACTAAACCTTACCGTTCTTTTGATGTCAGCCATGCAGAAAATAAATTTTTAACTTCCGGTACTGTTGTAGAAAACTGTAGTAATTGGGAATTTATATAAAGTCTCGGTCCATGTCTTCGTGAATGTGCCACTTGCCTAACGTAGTTTTAGAACACGAATACAAATTTTCAAGTTTCAATCAGTTTTATGTATTAGTCTCCAGAAATGGTAAATCGTGTAGATGTATTGTCCCTGTCCCAAAACCTTGATTAGTAGTAACTTACGAATCCCCCTTATGGTACTGGGTATAAGTAGTAATAAGCAGTAGTTTCATACATTACTAATTCAAAAATTTTCACTGGACATTTCCAATTTACGAAGTGTTCGGGGTCCATACAATACACAAGTATTCTGAGATATGAATAATTTCTTATATATCCAAGATACGTTAGTTATTCTTGCATCGATGGCTTTATTGTAGAAACTTTAATAGCGATTAGTAATACTTTGTAATATTTACATAAATTATATGGATTACTAAATTGAATTTTTCATTTTTAGTTGGTGTTGACTCAGTGAACATTGAACTGTTAGCTAGATAAATGCAAGTTGTCCAGAACAGGAGTGATTCGTTCGCATCGCAGAGCTTTATCAATCAATACAATCTATTTAATCTCTGGGACAGTTTCGTTTCTGCAGTCACACTGCCAGTGTGGTTTCCTCCTAGCATCTGGCAATTTAGTTGATTTTTTCCCCATTAAGATGAGTCACCGTAGCTCAGGTAACAAGCGTCCATGAATCGGGCAGTCCGGGTTCAAATTCCGATCAGGGTGATGGAGTGTTCCCATGCCTGGCGCTCTCAAGTGTACTCAGCCTTCACCAGTATCATGGCCACTTGGAGTCAAATATGCGCATCGTAGAGGCAATACCTTTATTATTTCCTATTAGTCGTATTCGTATCGTATTCTTAGTTTTTGTATTCGTATCTGTGACATTGTGGTGACTAATATGTGTGTGATAGTCTTAACTGTCTTGAAATCATGTCTCTGTAGCGCACAAATCAGTTTGTAGCTGTTCAAATTGTGGCAGTTCCTTTTTCAATACGCAGAAGTTGTAGAATTCGGTTATTATAATATATTTGGGGGACAGCTTGTTGAAATTAAAATTTGAAAACTATAGGTCATAATGACTATTGTACTTAACGTAGTTATCCAGTTCAATAAAAACATTGTCTTGGAGAATTTAAGATGTGCATCTCATACAGTATTACTTTCATGTAGGCTGCGGGATCAATCATAGGCAAAGGAGGACATAATATAACAAAATTAAGGACTGAGGTAAGTGAATCGTTAACTACTTGTCAATAATATTTTTGAAAAGAAAAACAAAAAATTAAAAAAAAAAAATCCACTTCAACAGAATGTGAATCTCGTGTATGCATATATTTACACAATGAATATTGCATCCAAATTGATTCATTTTAGAAGCGCACTTTTCAATTTAAACCCTTGAATATAATTGTTGTATGTTTAGTAGATTTGTACCCCCTCAGATTATTTGCTTTGTTTCAAATAGATATATTTAAAATTTAAATTACAAATAGTAAAATGCCCACGAAATGTGTTTAACAAGAGTATTTGTTTTTACGCCATGTTATAGATTCCTCAGATACCCATTTTTTTCTTTTATGTAATGTTCTACATGTAAGTTTTTTTATACCATTAAAACAATGTTAAATATTTGCATATGCCTTTTCATCAATGTAAACGTTTAGGTTTAATTATAACACATTTTATTGTATATTAGTAAACATCATTTAGTAATTTCGTTCAACTTCCACAAAAACAATTCTTGAGGATTGCACTATTTAATGATCTACACAATTTTTACGTACCTTTTTTTTAACATGTTTTGCCCCCCATTTTACTCCTTCCATCGTCCTCTGAATGGTTCATCGTTGGCCCCTGATTGGTCCCATAACTGACCAATCTTATGATGGCCCTGCCCTTGCCCAATCTGCTGATCAACGCTGCCCTGTTGGATTGATTGCCCCGCCTGTGAATGGGATATTGTCCCCGTCGAATGGAATTCTGCTCCTTCAAAATGCAGTACAAAGCCACAATTACAGTCCCCGATTGCCCCGGGCCAGAACGGTAATTCAATCTGATTTTTACTAGGTTCTCAAGCCTAATCCATGTAGCCCAGCTAGTGTCCCTCTCTAGGAATGGTAGTAATAAACAAAAAGTATTATCAATAACACAGATTGCAGTCACTTTATCCCAGATTTTTTTTTTAACCGAGGTTTTTTTTATTGTTAAAAAAAAAGATTGATTCCGTTAGGAAAGCTCATTATCTAGAGATGGTACACTTTAGCATGGCAGCATGAATATAGGCATATAGAACAAAAGTCCCTGTCTCTTTCTGGTTAATTTGTAGCAGGTCCAAAAAACCTGCTCCCTAATTGCGTAGCTTAGTTGATTTGCCAGTTTTTGTGCTTTTTAATAAACGCCACTACAAGCTGTGAATATCTTTACTAGTTATTAAGCTTTACAGATTTCTATAGATACAGAATATATTTGAAAATAATGTAGCGTAAACATTGCCAAGCTAGGTTATTACAAAGACTGTTGTACCATCTTTCAGCTTACTAACTTCTTATATTGAGAAAGTCCTTAATTATTCTTGATGGCTAGTATTATCACTACTTAAAAATGTAAATATTCGTGAATAAATATTTCCAGCTTGCCAATTTAAAGTGGAAAGAATTTTTTTTAAAGTATGGCTTGTATCCACTTGTGTACTTAACTCAGTTGCAATTATTTTGGACATATCAGAATGCAGACAGTGGCTGTTATTGCATAATACAAATTGTTTAATTTTAGTTTTATTATTTATCACAAGTTTTAAATCATTATTGGTAAGATGCTGTTTCGGTACAGCTGTGCCGCAGTATCCACTGCTTTAGTGCATATTCTTACCAATATGTTTATTATACTGTTCTTCATTTAGTTATTCATTTGTATAGTTTTTAAGTTTCTTTTAAGTTTGGTATGATTTTCAACTCAGGTTTTTTTTTGTAGCGTTGCTTTAATTAGATTTGTTTACTTAATTTTTCTTTTGAAAAATTTCCGTACTTTGAACTCAGTTACTCAAAAATGAAAGATTGGCTTACATGCACATTTCACACTGTATCTTTTCGTTTATTTATAACAGTTTGCTCCAACAATTTTGAGCTAAATAGAAATCTTGCTATTCGTGAGTCAGTGTTTTTATTTATTATTGACAAAACTTCTGTTCTGATTATTTTTTTTTAAAATAGCGAAACACAGTAGTATGATAGTTTCAAATCAACTTTCGGCCCATTTTAACTGCTCGCGCTTGCATTTTCCTGATATTAGTATCTTGTCTGTATATTTTTTTTTCTTAGACTGCACACGTTTTCCGTAATTGCAAGCCAGAAAATATCCGTCCTGGAATTTAGTAGGTTGCCTTTAAATCCTTTGACCAGTTTCACTATATCGAACAGAAGTTTTCGCGATCGGAGTGCATTCGTCATATTCTTTCCTGATTGAAGATTTCACATTCATTATTTTCTTTTAGAAGAATAAATTTCGTTTTTTTCTGGTACACGTATGTTTATATTTTAACCTTGTAATATTCACTTTATAGTAATTATTTCCAATTGCTCTTTAAAATCATACATTTTAAACAAGCCTTAAGAATTTGCCTTTTAATCTTGTGGCCATTTTGAGAGTTTTTCAACTTCAGGAACTTCATTCCCTTGCCCCTCACCGATCCAGATCCTGTTCTCCCCAAGAACGTAAGTGAACAAGCGGGTGGGTCCACAAAAATGGAACGATAGCCTTGTCTAGTTTACAGTTCATTTCCCAATCAGGTAACCCATCTTAACGTAAATGCAAAGTACAGGAGAGTGAAATGTTTCCTTCAAGAATGGAGTGCCCTTGTGTAAATGAAGATCCAAAACCGTAAGTTCACAGATGAAATAATACCCTATCAGTAATAGCAGTTTTCAACAGGTACCAAATAAATTTGTTTCTTTTGTAATTTGTACATTACTGGCATGTACGGCTAAAGGTACGTTAAAAAAAAAATGGCTGATCCTCATACCTACGTGTGAGTTAATGACATGGTGTGTGATTTTTACAGTTTTCGTTTGTAATGTAGATTTGCCTTTTATACATTTCTTTGCCCATTTCCCGGTATTTTATTTCTTGCTCTGTTTTTTACTTTTTCAATGAATGCGTTATATGTCTGTAACGTCTTTCAAACCGTAAACGGCTTGGATTTGGAGAGCGTTTTGTAGACATGCTTTGTAATTAGGTTTTGGGGGAAGAGGGTTATTTTGAATTAGTATGGAGGAGTCCATATTCAATCAAGGTTTCGCATTAAATTTTAAAAAAAGACCACACTATTACCAATGAATTTTTAAAATAGTATTAGTAGGCAGAGCTCCAAATTTTCGTTGGAAGTAATAAACCAATTTTAAACATGTTTAATACGAGTCACAAAAAGGAAATTCATTGATAAATTTTTCTTTGTATTGTTGACTCCTAAGTCATGGCTGGAACGGGGTGTTTGATTGGTTTTTCAATATTGTCGTGGTTGTTAAAGTGGTTTCCAGTAAGTAACAACCGATAGTATTCAGTACGAAAGTTCACCGTATACTACCGAAATTTCTCTGCAATATTCAGTTCAAAGTTGTTGGTTAGTACATATACATATTTATGTAATTACCGGTAGTTCTTACTCCTTGCTAAACCTTTTTTCTATGTTGCAACACTGTATCGGATGTTACTTACTGAATGTGATGATAACTCGGAAATTGAAATTAAGAAATTTGCATTTTTGCACTAATTTAATATATAAGGCACTGCACCGTATGAAAACTCCTTGTCTTCTACACAAAAATAGTATAACGAAAAGCAATTTGCACTTCCAACACCGTATTAAAAATTTTGTTTAGCACTGTATATGAGACTTGTGTTTGAAATTTAAATTTCATGTCAGGACGTAAAACTTACAAGAATTTGCCACTAACAAAACAGAAGTGTAGTTAAAAATGGCTCCTCCTCCTACGTATTAGTAATTGGGTTCATACTAGTTGAAAAGGATCACATGCGTTGTCGAGTCGAATACAGATGTTAGCAATCCCACGGGAATGGATCAGTAATTACGGATGTAGAAGGAATATTAGAATCGAAACATTTATATTCATATTGTTCAGCTCACACCTTAAAACTTGGGAGTGGATATCCCTTTTATTTTTTTGAGTGCATGCATTTCAATTATTGTTGATATCATACTGCACAGTAAATTTCATTAGAAATTACTTTTTTTCAGTATCTTGACAATTTCGTCAGATTTGCAAACCGTCCTTCAAGTTGTCGAAGAGGTCATTCCAAGCTTAGAAGACGTAAGTATATTCATTCTCCCATCTGTAATCTTTTCTCAGTTTTTTCCTTTGTAGATTATTTAAAATAGTTACCAATGTTCCTATTTTACTAGCTAGTTGCTTACAGTGATTAATGTATAGTAAACCGCAAATCTAAACGTCCTTGTATCAGATAGATATCTTCATGACACTACCAGTCGCTTCCCAGTGTTAATTCTTCACTCTTCAGCAACGTCGGACGAAAATGTGTAGCAGTCAATCTTCTACCACCACATTCAGATATTAAAAGTTAAGTTTGACATACATTCTTTTTTTATGGTTTATATGCAATCTAGGATTAGTCTTGACGCCACATCTGGTTGATTTCCATAGCAATGGCGGAGGCCCAGTTGAAACAAACAGTAAGTTTGATGGCATGAACGCAGAAAACTAGTTGTGGAAGCAATATTTTTCAACGTGTTTATTATTTTGGTGACGAGCTGAAGAGCACAAAATGCTGTGGAGTCCATACGTTTGCTTACATATGACTGAGATTTGATGCACATACGAGGGAAAGTGCAAGAAAGGACATATGAACAGTAACTATAATAGGTTAAGGGGAGTAGCTAATTTTTATTTCGGAAATTTGTTTCTATGAAACACATTCAAAGGTGCTATTACATTGTCGAAATCTTGATTTGTGCTATTTCTTGTATTCTTTTCCTGCAATAGCAATTTGCGCAGCTGTACACATAGGGTACAAGGGCTTAGTTTTATCACTAGTATTTATCTTCTTGAGTGTGTCCTAAACTAGAGCCGAATTCGCAACTTCAGTTTAAACTTCTTTGATATAATTATCATCTATTTTGAATCAAGAACTCAGGAATCAACGATGGATTATCCTCATATTCATAACGTATTCAAAATTGTGTTCAATGGCATCGCGAATTGGCTCTTTCCACTTCCTCTTTTAGTTTGTTCTTCGGAAACAAAGAAAAGCAACACGTGTCTCTTTCAGTGTAATGATGATGATCTAGCACAGTGTATAACTAGAACAAGCTGTTGAATATCGAACACTACAAACCTACTGCTGAACATCCGTTTTAGACTAACATGGGTTACTGGTGACTTACCAGATCTGATGTACGACTTTAGTCCTCCATCAAGAGCCTTTCTGCGACTATTTTAGGGTTAATTGTGGATACCTGAGATTGGAAATTCATTTTTTACTGTAATAATGATAAAAGATTGCACAGAAACTTAGAAACCTTTTTATTCTGAGTTTGTAACGCAAGATGTTCAGTAGCTTCTTACGCATGACAGGTTTCAGCGTGTGAGAACACTGGTAGGCAGTATGGGTCGGCTGCATTTTAATCTGAAATGTGATAGCAAGGACTTTTAACTTTGAATCTATCTATAACACAGTATTCAGATTCAATACGTGGTTTTATGTTAGTATTATTTTAAAACATGTTCCACTCCTGCATATTATATTTACACCCACAAACTGAAATTGTAGCTGTACTTTTTTGATAACTTGGCTTACATCTAAAGTTCATCCCACAAATAAATAAATAAATAAATATTATATATATATATCTATATATATATAATATTACATACTATTAAGTCTTATTTATCCTCGGCTCAAGATATTAAAGAATCTTTTAACCATTAGCATTAATTTCATTCTTATTTAAATTGATTCTTCTGCATTATTAATAAGCGATTCAACCGCCTTGATTCGGTCATTTGTTAAATGATTGTTCATAGAGTTATTTGTTTAGTTTATATACCTTTGCTTTTAACTTACTGGCAGTCTCTCTTATTTATTTCGGTAGTTGCTGTAATGCACAATTATAAATACTAGTAACGTGTAATGTTGCTAATGATTTCAGTTAAAAAGTTTTTAAAGGTAGGACGTAAATGATACTAGCCTAAATTGCAATGAGAGGGAAGTTCTTTGGAATATCTCTGATTAATAAGCCATGTACTTTTAATTTAAAGCGATAATATTTCAATGTGTGCTTTTCTTGCCACAGGTACCTGGACGTGGAAGTTCCCGTAACGATGATATTGAACTTAGAATGCTTGTTCATCAAAGTCAGGCTGGTTGCATCATTGGAAAATCAGGATTTAAAATAAAAGAATTACGTGAGGTGAGTATGTTTCACTTGGACAGTTTTCCTATCTTCATGAAATCGACCCTCCTGAGTCGAGTTTTGTTCCAAAATTCCTGACTCCTGATCCAACTGAAACCTTGCTAAATCGACTCCTGAGTCGATTAAGCAAGGTTTCAGTTTAAAACACCCTTCCCGATACGGGGGAAGCCCCTTACCTTCGTCACGTCCCCGTCGAAGAAATTAGATATTTTTTTTACTTTAAGGGCATTTCTTGTAGAGCGAAATTTACTACACTTGGAAAAAACCTGAATTTTACTTCCTATCTTCATATTTGAATTTGTCTAAAACTAATTGAAACAATCGTTGCTGGGTGATTAACAATATATATGTGTATATATGTATGTATGTATGTATATATATTCGTGCTAGTCCAGTGATGAGAGTTCACTTCGCAAACTACTGGAAGTAAGGTTCTTGCAAAAGTTCTGTTCACTAGTCAGAAGCTCTGTGAATTGATAATTTACCTTCAGAGTCAGTTAATGAAACTTAAATCTGAGTCAAATTCATGTCAACTTTGATTTAGCTTTATTTGTAATCCTACGTAAACTAGTGATACCATACCCAGCAGCTTGGGATTAGAAAATAAACTACGTGCATGTTTCCTGCGCAGCATGAGATTTTTTTTTTTTCAATGACATTTTTATCGTTTTACAGCAACGTTCTTAATTCCCACATAGTTGTTGTTTTTGGTATGCCTTCTGTCCATAGAACATTCCCTCCCTGCCAGCTTACCACATAATGAGCAGTATTTTCCTAGTTTGTCACACTTTACTAAACTTCAATATTGGAAGCATTAACACTTGTAAGTCATTGTAAACGAATGACTTGAATGCAAGGAAAATGTACAGGCATGTCTAGTTTGTGGAAATGGCTACATTAACTGCATCAATAAGGTGCGATCAAATGAAAAGGTACTGTATAGTTACAAAATGTGGCGTCAGTTGTTAGAGGCTGATTTTGAAGTGAGTGGGTAACAAACACTGCAACGAGCGAATGTTCCAAATTCGAAATGATTGTGGAAAGTGTTAAATACCCGATCTTCAGACCTCAGAGCGTTATCAGTTTTTCTGAGTGAATGTTACTCTGAAATAATCGCAAGATTAAGGGGTACTTTTAACCCCTGGAAATTCTCGTCGCCTACAAAAATGAGTCATCTTGCTCATGACATTTAACCTTTTAACTACGCATGGCTTATTTTTAAGCCATGGTGGTGTAGTTAATACCTACGCATGGCTTATATGTAAGCCATGCATAAGGTCATTTTTTTTAGCATTCATAAGTTGGTATTACTGGACGATGTGTTCTGCGCGCACCCCAAATTTCTTTCTTCTGTAACGTGAGATGATGAAGCCAATCACACGGAACTAAAAGAATGGGGTAATGACGTCATTTAAAGGGAAGTTTCGTCCGAGTTAAAAGACACGTGTGTTTTAACTGCGACGTGTTTACTTTTTAAAGGAAGCACACACAATCACTGGTGTTTCGTGGTGTTTTCATTTCGGGAATGATAACATTTAGCTCACACTTCGTGTTATTGTTATTTTAATATTTTGGGAGAAGAAGAAGAATAGATGGAGATAAAAACAAAACATATCAACTCCTTCATATGGTCTGAAAAAATAGCACACGTCTTGGTTGTTTATATGCCTCAGTTTTCTCCCCTTCCTATGAAAGAATAAATTGTTTCTCTGTTGACAAGAGAAGGAATGGAGAATAAAGAATAGAGAATTAAACGTGATGCGTGGCCAAACAAAGATTGCTTTCTTTTTAAGAATTGCCATTCATAGCTTCATGAACGAAAATGATTTCAATGCCTCTAGTTTCTTTTAGGAAGTGGGTGTCGGTGTGTATATCGTCTCAACAAAATATTTCCTTTACTGAATAATTATCGAAATGGCTAACCGTTCTACATTTTTGACTGAAAGTGAGATCGCAGAAGAACTGGACACTGACAGTGAATGGGAGGGGGAACTCGACCTTCTGGAGGACACTCAGCCTGAGCCTATACAGGGTGATTTGGAAGATGAGTGACGATGGTAATGGAGATGTACCTGACTGGATAAAACCGAGTGCAAGACACAGACAGCGGCCACAGCTAACATTCACTGGTACCCATGGTGTGACAGCAAATGTTGATGAAAATTCAAGACATCTGGACTTCTTCCGGTTGTTTTTCACAGCAGAAATTCTCGATTTGTTGGTAGCAGAGACAAACAAATACTATGACCAGTACGTTACCAAGCACGGACCTACAAAACGACAGAACTTTCCTGTTACTGCTGACGAATTTTTTGCAGTTGTTTTGCACATGGGACATGTCAAAATGGACACAATACCAGACTACTGGGCGCGAGCAGAGTCTTCATTCCATCATCCTTGGTTTCCACGGGTCATGGTGCGTGACCGATTTATACATTTCCTCAGGTTCCTTCATTTTGAAGACAATATGACAGCAACGGACAGACGTGACCCTGAATATGACAGATTGTGGAAAATCAGACGTTTCTTTGACAAGATCTGTAGGCTCTATAGTTCGAACTACAGTCCAACTGAGCGTTTAGCAGTGGATGAGGTTATGGTTTTGTTCAAAGGAAGGGTGATTGGAGAAATAGAGCTCGTGACTAATTTCGGAAAATATTTTTTTACTGAATAATTATAAACAGCGTGGTCTTGGTTTTCTTCTCGGTTACATACAATATTACACGGTTTATTATTATGCACTTCCGGCCTTGGAACTCTCGGCGGTGCCTTGAGGTGGGCGTCCCAAAACGGATTTTTTAAAAAAAAAAATTGACTTTAAAATTTCTTCTTCTTCTACATTTTAAGGCACAATGGCCTATCTATAGCACATTTTAATACCCTATAGTATTGTGAATAAAACAAGGGATCATTCATTATTGTACGCTAATTACAGACTGAGCTATGGATATTTTTAATTAACAACGTCGAGTGCTAATGACATGTTCCTCCGGAGGCCGCGTCGGGAAGGGTCTTACCGGCGAAAATGCCTGCGTTGTTTAAAGGTTAAATCCACCACGTCGTAGTGAATGTAGCATATAACATGGCGACAGCTCCTGGGGACGACGACTTGTATATATGACATGTTTGGCGCATTCAGTTCGGGAAAATAGGTTGTTTATAAAACAAGCCATTAATGTGAAGATTTTATTCTATGAATTGGTTCCCCCTCCTGAATGGATTTGGTTCAAAACTGATACGTTATTCTATTGGGACGGAGATAAGCTATACTGCAGCACCACCCGTACAATCATTTTGATAAAAAAGATCGTGAGAGATACATCGGGATCATTCCATGTAAAACAGACCAATTTTTATGCAATATTTTTGTTATGAAGGGGGCCAAATCCAAACTTTCTTGTTACATCTCTCGAAACGGTACAAGGCATAGTTTTTACACAAAAATTACAACTTGTAGTTTCAACCCCCAAGTCACCTTCAATATTCCATAAAAAACTGATTTTGATCATGATTAAGGTCGGATTATGAACCCCTTAAATTCAATTTCAAGAATATATTTTGAAACTTGTATACATTTTCTAAGAGCCCAAAATATCTTCTTTCAACCAGTAGAAACCAGAACTTTGCTGAAGAAAAGTGGGCCTAAATTAAAAATGGCTGCTGATAAAAACAAACTATTTTGTGGTTCTTACTAACAGGGCTATCTATAGTGCAAGTATGAAGAGAAAAAAAATGGTCGATTTAACATGAAATGATCCAAGTATATTGCTACATCTATCTATAATTCTATATTTTAAAATGTTCACTACAAATTCGAAGTATTTTCTCAAGTTTTATAATACAAAAATAACTTGATCAGATATTGTGATCAATTAAAGCATGATGTTAAGTAAATTGTGGAAGTTCTTAATTTTCAGTGGGGTGAATATTATGATGGTAACTACCCTGGTTACATCTTTTTCTGGATGTACTTCATTAATACCTGTTCAGTCCACTGTAAATTGGATTAATTTTGATTTCTTTGTAAGAATATAATTACTTATACATGTTCTTTATTTAATTCCAGAAAACTGGTGCAAAGATCAAGATATACACTAGTTGCTGCCCCAACAGCACTGATAGAATTGTCCAAATATCTGGGGGACCAAGTACCTGCGTTGACTGCATAAAGGAAATCCAGGAACTAATTAAGAACGTAAGTTACTTCAACTGATCACACCATTACGTACTGTCGTAATTGTGCAAACACTTTCAGCGAATATGTTACTCTGCTAAGATTCAGGTCGTCCATCAGATGTCTAGTGTAGGTAGATTCAGAACCACTTCTTCGAATGTGTCCACCGGATATCATACCGGAGTGTTTCAAGGCAGCGGGTAAAACCACTCATCTACCGGGGTCAGTGTTTCGATATTGCAAATATAAATTTATTTCAGCTTGCGCTTATTTAACCTCACTAATATGAAGTAATGGTAGTTTTAACAAGTTTTTTTTAACTCGCTTTGTCCGGTACAAATTAACTCGCTTTCATCTGTATATCAACCAAACTGTCTGTATACCAAGAAATCAGTCCGGCACAAATTTTGCAATCATTGTAAATTGCAATCTTTGAAATTTTGTAAACTTGCTTGTTTCCGATGACAGTACAGTATTGAGTCATTAGATACACGACCAATTAATCAAGTTAACTGAATTAATTAATTAAAATTCAAAATTATTCTTAAATGCACGCAACGCCGCAACTAATTCGTGAAATTTGGGTGGCTTATCGCAAGGAGTTTAATATTCATCTATCACATATAATAAAAAAGGTTATCATTATTATTCCTACAAGAGCTTGGAAGCTAAGGGCGAGACATTCTGTATATTAGTCAAAACGATAACAACTGCCTTGAATGTACCCCCACCATGTATCAACTTGAACCATGCTATCCTAAGGGAAGCGTTTTAACCATTTGATAAACTGGGAATTCTTAGTTCTATTAACACTTTTTGAATGCAACTCAGAACGGCTCTTGACCTTATATTCTCTTAATTAATGATATTAATATTAGATTTATTGCCGTATATTTGGATTCTTTTTCTCGCACTAGTCATCTTGATGACAAAATTTGAAAAACTTTTATTTTTCTATTAGTGGCGTAGTTGTTGTTTTTTTTTTAACATCGAAAGATCAGTCAGGGCCTCTGTACAGTTATCCAGACTGAATTTCGTATACAAGTACAATTTTCAACGTGCACTTAGGATTATAGAACATGACCAATAAAGTTAAAAAAAAAAATATTTAAGCAATGCAATAACAGTAGCAATAATGAGCCTTTTTTTAATTTATACAAAACGCTGGTTTGGTGTAGCCAATCTATCATACTTTCGAATTTCGTATTGGTCCTTTTCTATGGATTTGAGTGTACGGTGTTCAAGGTGGTGGTTTCAAAATTTACTAATCATTTAATTAAACTAATCCTGTACGAAATTGAAACATGTTTCAAGTGCTCTATTGCAAAATTAAAAATAACGTGATTATTATAAATGATTCATCAGGTTTTAGTGTGTAATTTTCAAATCATGTAGGTTGCGCTAGTTTCTGCTACTCACGTAACTGAAGAGGAAAAACATCTCAAATTTTAAAATTTGTGCGTGCAGTCGTCCTTGTTACAACAGTTGGCGGAAAGAGCTGTCTGTGAAATGGCTACTGTCCCGCGCAAATCGTTGTGATTTGGAATATGAGAAGTGTTTATCCGTTGTTACCATTGACGATGTGTTCCTTTATTATTTTTTGGTGACATGTTACATTCTTTATGGGTCTTCGTTGCCAGAAACATATGGGTTCAGGGACCGTAGTACCGCCACTTTATTCAGCAACGGCAAATCCTACGTGACAAGTAGTCTGGTCTGATCAGAGCACACATCGAACACTTGTTATACGGTTAGAACTTTTACTTGTAATACTTTGTGAATTGGTGTTTTACTAGTTGCGATAAATTTGACATTCATAATACTCTCAAAACAGTGTGAAACATCTGTACTGGAAGAATCAAAGTATTTTTTCCTAAGTGAATTAGTGTGTCTCATAAGCTTGGTATTGTTGAAGTGATAATACGATAGTGTGCATGCTCAAGAAAGCATTAAAAGGTAGAGAAAACTATATATAAATACCCTTTACACAAAGACCTTGAACACAAATTTAGTGAGTGGCTCGGGATCTCCCATTTGCCCGCCAGGAAGTTTAAACTGTTACACTACAGCCACGTCCAATTAGAACACGGGCTGATAACTGGGAGATTCAGATTCGAATCACGACAGCGACCAATTTCTTGGCGTATTTTTCAGTAGTGAGATTGAATTGCAGTAATAGCGAAAATTGATAGATACTTAAGGACTGATTCATCTCCATTTAGTGTAGAAAGTAGTAAGCAATGTTGAACATGAACATACATTTATACGGTATGTAAATATAAGGAAAAGCTAATGTATTTATATTCTTTTTCTAGTCTCCTGTGAAGGGCTTGAATAACCCGTATGATCCTCATAACTACGATGACTACTATGCCCATGAGTATGGCGGCTACGGAGATCCCAATTCCAAAGGTCGAAGTGGTCCTCCAATGCGTGGTGGAATGGGAGGTCCACCAATGTTGGGCGCTCGCGGTGGTGGCTTCGGTGGCGGTAGACCTGGTCTTGGTGGTCCTGGTCCCGGCGGTCCTGGTTTAGGACTTGGAGGAATGGGAGCAAGAGGAGGCAGCGGATTACGAGGTGGACCCTTACCACCACCGTAAGTAACTTTAATTAGTACAGAAATCGTAAGGTTAAAGTATTAGACAGGACAATGGGTTTTTGTTATAGTTCTCGGATCTCTAAGCAGTTGAATTGGTACGAAATTTTAAACTCAAAGACCAGTCATTTTTTAAGTTTTTAGTTGCATCTAAATATGAAGGATTTGAATTTCTAAGTATGAAGGAACTGCCTTATTTTATTAAATGCAAAGTTAACAGCGCTTCCCTATTCATTTATTTATAACTTGACAGCTAACTGTGCCTTGACCTGTTACTGTTTAGAACATGCCAACAAAACTACTGCATGTGCTTATCTCTCTTGAGCAGTATTAATTTGTGTACTGGCCGAAATAGAGTAAATTTAATATCCTGAGTGGATGTTCGCGTACACATCCTTTAGGCATCTAAGGCTGAGACCGGGATCGGTGAGGGAAAACTATTCGGGAAGGTGTTGGCCAGGGCTTACGTTGAAGATGCCACCCGGCATTTGCCTGGTGACGGAAAACCTGTCAGGATGGTTGGCCGCTGGGATCGAACCCACGGCCTTCCGAATGCTACGCCAACCAAATGATAGAAAGGACGGTCCCCCGCCAAGACAGTACAAGACATGTTATTTTGAGTACAATTAACACTTGCTGGCTAAGGTGTAAAACAGTGTAAAAAATTTCTTACGATGAACGCCTGAGGTGCCTAAAGGCCATAAATAATATTGAAATTCTTGTGTTAATATTTCGGAAAGTCAGAATTCCGAATTTGAATTTAAGGTCTGTAGCATAAAAACTTGAGGCAACTTTTGCAGAAACCGGATGGAGTACGATGGGATGATTGGTGGAATGAAGAAAGTGGGATGAAATTGAACCCCTACAAAACCCATGCACATGGTGTTTGTCCACCACAAAACTCACATGGCAAGAAAAGGAATCGAACCGACCACGCCAAGCGCAAAAGGTGATCGCTTTACTATTGAGTCAAGACTTTCCGGAATTCCTAGCACCCCTAGTAGACTAACTTTTCAGAAGCAGCAGCTGCTCTCTCCATTGCTCATTCTATGGGAAACATCCAGTGGCCTCAACTTTTCTCATCGTCACAAAACTTGATCACTTCGCTCATTATTGTTTTTCTCCCTCACTGCGCACCACATTATTCTCCTTTTCAGCCATCCTTATTTCAACTGAACTGAACCTCTAGTTAAATTTGACAATAGCGTTACACATTCAAGACTCCCTCGATTATCGTCCCTCTGAACCCTTATTGGCTCAGCGCGTGGGTGTGACTTTCAGTCCACATTTTTGACACAGCTCAAGACATCTTGGCAGCACTATATATCGAACTTGAAGTCTGCATCCTTTACATACTCGAAAGAACTAGTTCCCCTACTATAGGTAATAACTTCAATACAGTAATAACTATAAAATAGATGAAAGAACGTCACATCATTGTTTTCTGGTTGATTTATACGAAAGTAACTTTTTATTCCTATACTTCAGTATTATCCTTCATAACATTCAAGCGCCGCAGCTAATACCTCCGACATGCATCTTAGTGAACTCTTTATACTCAGTCCACCTGCGACCTTTAACGTCGAGTAATAACGATATGATATCCTGTCTTCAAATTATACAGAGGATATCTTTCGACATTCTACATTTTTTTACTGTAGAAGTGGCAACGTTTGGCCTAAGCCTTGTCTGAAGATTACATCCTTCCGCGAGCAAGCAGCCAGGTCCTTAGTTAATGCTTTCGCCTGGTGAAACAGGAAAATTTAACTTTACGGATTGAATATTCCTGAACTTGATGGTTGTGTGCAATTTTTAAGTAATTTACGAAGTTGTATAATATATGTTAGATAAATAAAATTAGCGCAGAAAGTTTAATAAAATTTCTTTTTCAGTGCTCCTAGCCGAAACATGCCTGCTAGAGGAAATTTCAGCAGTGGAAGGTCAGGATTTGGTGGCGGTGGCAGAAGTAAGTATATATATCTTGTTATATCCGACCTACCAGTAATGCAAGGAATGTTAAATAATTTTTAGAAATTTGTTGGGACCTTACTTCCTGGGCGGTATTTTCATGAACATGATTACTCTGATCCAGCTTCCTGATTTCTATACTTCCTAACTGTTGCTAATTTGAAGTTGAGAAAGCAATACGGATTATTTTCCTCTCCATGTCCAATGCTTTCTGCGTAAGGCTGCCTCATTTCAGTATTCCTTTGCTGACAATAGATTTATCATCATTTACACAGTATATATATATATATATATATATATATATATAAATTACTTATTGCAACTTTTCCAATGCTAAGGCTGTTTGGAAATTCTAGTATGAAAACATAATAAAACAACCGTTAATTCAATTTTTACAATTAAATTTCTGCCAATACGAACTTGAAAACCTTTGGTCAGCAGTTTTGTCTTTATATGATGTGGAAATCAAACTGCATCTGAAAGACCTGTGCTAACCCCAATTTGAA
The DNA here is from genome assembly GCA_022664845.1 of Lepisma saccharinum. Lineage (NCBI taxonomy): Eukaryota > Metazoa > Arthropoda > Insecta > Zygentoma > Lepismatidae > Lepisma > Lepisma saccharinum. Next base: position 46,458 of record JAGDQP010004056.1, on the reverse strand, counting down.
GTGTTTATCGCAAGTTAATTTCCACGTTGCCAATTTGTCTGGTTTCATTGAACATACATCGCATGCTACGCGCCTCTACTATATCACTGCTTTCATTGAGTCGCTAATCGCAGTTTCGTGTAAAGAAATTTGATAGATAAGGAGGTATTTACATTACTAGAATAATTTTCACATGTCATTGAAAGTAGAGAAGGTTCCAAAATCGCTTAACTACCGCTAGGGAATGAGAACTCAGGATATTTGTATTGAAAGTGAACCTGGTTCTGGATCAATTTGAAATAATAGTCTGGAAAGGAAAAATTGTATTTGAGAGAACAGGGGGGGGGGGGGGAGATATTCATTGACTTTGAATCAAGTAAAATGTGTTCTCATGGGTGAAATATGGAGATGGATGTTGGTGAGGATGGTTATTAGCTATCATAGATTACTCGAGTCTACCTGTAATCCTCCCAATACACGGAATTACACTTTAAAGGCCCGAAAGTACTTTCCGCAGCTCGATGTGGTTGAATACTCACGCATTTGAAGGAAGATTGTCCTCTCAATGTCATCCATTCATTTACTCTGTACCTGGTTTAAGTCCACAAGCTATGAATGGTCTCCCAAACCGCGAGTAGATGTGTTTGTTGTAGGTGTTACGATGTGAATCAGAACCTAAATCAAACGTCTGTGAGCGGATAGGAATCGGTTAATCTTTTAGGGTTGTGATGACGCGGGCTCTGCTATACGCAGTGATTAAATTAAACGTTGGATTTTGTGCTCCACGTCGACTATCATTGTAACTCTTGAAGACCTTAACACTGTTACGAACCAATGAGTCAATGAGCATACGAATCCTTTTTGTAAGGTGTCTTTAAAATGTACTATAGAATTCATATTAAAACTAGCAATCTTTTTTGTTAGATCCGACGTTTTTAGGTAAGATTTAGATATATACGGTGTATTTCATTGTATTAAGTGTTTGTATTTGAACTTGTATGTTGTTACAGCTGTTAGAGGAAAGTTTCGACGCATGTCTATAGCTGGCTTCTTATTTCTAACTAATATACTGTGAAATATCTCCTATATTATTGACTTGCAGAGGTATGCACAATCCAACCATGTGGTATGTTCTGATCTGTAGCTGAAAGCGTCTTGGAAAAAAAAATTGATTGCACCAAGTTGTATACTACTTCCTTCGTTTTATCCTGGAGAGGGATATCTTTGTAACAACTGGAAACATTCATCCTTATTTTAATTTTCATTACTAGATTCCACACACGGGAGGATCATTTGTGAATTTGGGAAATATTAGACATGCGTCCATAGCTGTATCATGTTTGATTTAGGGTAAAACGTGAAGTATGAGAGTTGGGAGAACTTCGGTGACAAATTATGAGGATCTTAGATGGCAAGTTCTTAGATTTATATGAACCATTTTCAATATGTAATTATTTTTTTAGGTGCTAATGGTTTGATGAACAACCTTCCAATGAGCATGGGACCAGGAAACTCAGGTGGTCAAGGATTACTTGGCGGAAAAGGTTCCTCTCAGGTCACAATTCCTAAAGATGTAAGCAAGTCATTTTAGTTTCTTTGTTACTGAAATTTACATACAAAGGTGCTTTATGTACCAGTATATACTCTAAGCTAATATAAATTGGAATAATTTAGTTAGTTTTACTAAATTCAGTGTCTGCTGGTCATTAATCAAGAAAATTGCTTTAAAAAATTGACCTATAATCAAGAAAATAAGGGAAAGCCGTTGAAGCTACATAATAGGAATGAAAAGTTCAAGATATTGGATAAGTAGATCGAACTATTTATTCAGTGGCTAGAGCGCTAGTGAAGGAAAACAGGGGTGTGTTGTGTGCTTCAGCTTGCAGTTGTCAAAAATGCCATTAAGAAGGTTACGAGGTCATGAAAATTCGGTCGACATACTGAAATCGCTCGGAATAGAAATTTTTGCAATTCGAAACTCCCTTGTTTATATTACGATAGTACTAAATGTGTTGGTAGAATAAATACATTTCACCTTAACTTTAGAATAATACTGAGTGTATTATTAAATTTTATATATAGCCTCAAAAGGAACTTACTTTGAAGATTTTTAAATGTAATTGATATCTTTAACAAATTGTTTTTGCCAGTATCCAATTACTTTCAGGATAAACCCTTGTATATAGCTGGAATAATATGCAAGAATGCCATACTTTCCCCAGCCCCCTTTTCTTTAGCTTCAGTTGTCTTTCCGGCTTCTCTTTGTCTTAGTGATGTATACATTCGCGCAGAGCGAGTCCAGGTTACACAAGTTATGAAATCAAGATCTGAGGAAGCTTCATTTCAACATTTTTTTTTTTTTTTTTTTTTTTTTAAGAGTGGTTGTTTTTTGTCCTCAAACACGTAGATTTTAACGAGACCCATTAAATCTTGTTGTTTTAATCCGACGCAGAATGCTGGTGCGCACACGTTGACACTCGCCACGCTGCCTCTCATGTCTTCGCTGTAGCTGGATTGCGGAATGTCAAAAGAATGCACTTGGTCACTTCATTACTCTTACATTGAAATTAGTAAATTAGACGAGTAATCATACAAAATAATGACGAGGAAAGGATATGGTCATCTAAATCTGAGCAGCAGTGGCTCACTTGGACCTTTGGCTTAGCATTCGGATGGTCCTAGAATCTATTTTGCCAGGTTTTTGGTAAGTTACATCAGGCTAACTCCGGGTTGGTATCTTCAGACTGCCCACGTTCTCCCCTACGCTGCCTGCCGGAGCCAAAAATGCCTAAAGACCACAATAATCATTAATGTAAAACAATTTATTCTGAAATATTTCCTCCAGCCAATTTAACTTTGAGTTGTTTTAAATCACTAAAATCCACCTCGGGACAGGTGTTTCTAACTTTGGAATCATATCCGAAAGTAATGTACAGTGAATACACAAATGTTCGTGGTAGTAGAATCGTCTTTGAGATTGCTGAGGGGTACCACTAACAGAACGGCGAATGTATCATTTATTTAGGCCCAGATACGTCACAGATCGAAGGAAGACTTCCTTCACAAAGGATGGTCGGTTGTAGTCTCGCAGCAAGATCTTCGTTTACGAATATGGAAATAGTCATTTTAATGTACATATTGTTATTGTCCCTGTATTAATTATAAGCAAGTTCTATATATATAGTTCGTAGACCTTTTATTTACAATTCCAAACTTTCATTCTCCAGTTGGCAGGTGCTATCATTGGTAAAGGTGGAGCAAGGATTCGAAAGATACGTTCCGACTCAGGCGCTGGCATTACTATTGAGGAGCCTCTTCCCGGTTCTAATGATCGAGTCATAACTATTTCTGGGACACCAAATCAAATACAGATGGCACAGTATCTGCTTCAACAAAGGTAAGTTACCGGTAAAACATAAAATGAAACAATAAATCATCAATTTCTGTGCACTTGATATATTTTTATTTTCTTATTTGACACAAGCGTTGCGATTCACGAACAATCCCGAGTGATTGAGTTACGTTTTTCTCAAGGCAAATGCAGCTAAGTAATAACGAGCCAGCATCTAGTATTGGTTGCTAAACTTTTGGAATATCACTTGCTTCGCTCAATTTTTGAAGTTTTATGCAATACGGTCAGTCCTTGGAAGATAGGAGCTAATCTTTTTTATTTATATAAAAGATGGTAAACAAGGTAGGGGAAAAAAGGATACTACATAAGTGAAATTTTGAGATAGGAGCACACGAACTTCACAAACACTATAGCAAATTAGTACGTTTCGCAATAGCGTTTTCAACTGGTAGTTGAGGAAATGGACAGGTGCGAGACTGGTGTTAAGAAAACGCCATATTGTCTGCAGAATGTAGGGTGACAGTGCATCCAGGTTAGAGGCGGGAAAATGACTCGATGGTACGGAGAAAACACCAAATGAAGAAAATGCGAAGGTTACTAGGAGCAGGTAAGGGGCTTCCTTGAGGGATAAGAGGGTGCAGAATCAGAGGGGAGAGGAAATAATAATAATGAAGGGGAGAACAGATACAATGTAGAAAATAGAGAAAAGTGCAACAGGAACGGAACAAAGAGAAGGGAAGAAAACTGCGCTGCAGGGAGTTACAGGCAGTTGGGGCCGGGTTCATTCATGGTTTGCGGAAAGGATAGATGTACGTCTGCTCCCATCTCGGTGGCAGGTGAGTCAGGATTCTGACTCGAAAGGTGCAGCCGTGATAAGTGTGTTCGGGTATGGGGAGGTGCGAAAGTTGATTTGGAGGAGTAGCGATGGTTGTTGGTGCGGTATGTTAGAGGAGTTTGGGTTTCGCCAACGTAAGAGCATAGGTTACAGAGCAGGAGATAAACGAGGTTGGGAGACATGCAACTGTCGGAAAGAGTGTCTTGTGAGTGACAGGATGTACGAAGGAAAGACTGGGATCAAAAATAGGAGTTTTTGTAGCGGGGTCTATTTCACGTGCCATTTGGGGGGGGGGGGGGGGGGCGAGATTGGTCTCAAGTTCTGGTGAGAATCTTGAGATTCGGAGGTCTGCAGTAGACTAGTTTTGGGGCACGACGGGAAAACTTCGTTTCAGGTGACGTACTGAGTATAGGGTGTGCCAGTTTGAGGAGCTTTTGGAGGGCCTGAAGGCAAGGGTGGTACTGGGTGAGAAGATTGGTAGCGGGGAGGTCGGTTGGAGTTATGATTACGGGCACTCTCCAATTGCTTACGGATGAGGTGAGGTGTTTGGGATATCCACGGTCAGTGAGAGCTGAGGAGAGGGTACTGAAATAGTTTTGGAGCAGGTCATCAGAGGAGCAATTGCGGGACCCCATGGATGGGATATCTGGTGAAATGGAGACACAGTACAGCATACTGTTGGTAGGTTTGATGTGAACGCCTGTCTCAAGTCGCTTGTTCTTGAACCAGACATCCACATCAAGGAAAGTTGTTTACCATCTTTTATTTTTTTATATATTGTGTTGCTAATTTGATCGTAAAATTGCGTGAGTATAGTGTACGGGCACAGAGTTTGTTCGGTATGAAATGCGTGATTATATCTATTCAAGGTACTCATATGACTACTTTGGGATGGTACTTCCAAAATTCAGACTTATCGAAATTTAGGTCACTACCGACGTTATCCTTGAATTTATTAGGATGTGTGATTTCGTGTGCTGATGAGAGGTAATGTACTCTTGACTAACGTTAAATTATGCAGCATTACTACTTCCAAAAATGCTTCCGTGTAATGTAAACTTATGGAACTCCAATGTAATTTTCTACAATGCAGGTTTTATGCTATTCCAGACATTCTTTAACCAGTGTCGATCTTAGAATAAATTTCGGTTAAACTATGGAAATCTCAAAGTAGATTGTCCTGTAAAATCGTGGAGTACAATTTTTGCTAGTTTGACAGACATACCCCAGCGACTCAGCATATGTCTTTAACTGTTTATAAGTGATATGCATTCTTTATTGCTGTTGAGCATTTCGGTGACTGCATATAATCATTATCAAGAATATAACATTGTCAAATGGTAAAAGTTCATGACTGATCCAAATGAGGATGCAATTCAGGTGATTTGTCATACTCTTGTATAATCCTCCAAACCTTCGATTACTTCGAATAAGTGCTGTGGAGGAAGGGTGAGTTCGAGTTCCGAGTTGCTTACGCGGGCATCGTTACAGGTTTCTCTGTTCACTAGATGGATGTTGGGAAGAAACTGAATTTATACCCAGCCCTGTACCTGCCCCATTTTTCCACAAAAGATCGTCGCCGTTGGATGTGACTGCTTGTAGCCTTAAGGTGCCGTAAAGGCAAGAAACTTTAGTGTTCATTACTAGCGAGCCCAAAATTTGCAAATTGTAATTTTGAGGTGCTGGTTATGTAATAATTTTGCAGATGGCACGCGACTTAACGCAAACCCTAAAATGTCTGTTGTAGTTCTCCCATTTAAGCAAAACTTTATGGAAACACGTCGTTGAAAAGTACCTATAGGTTGTCACTGAACTGACTGGAAACAATTAAGTTCAGATGTGTTCTCAGTGTAAAGGGAATTTACACTTCCATTGATGCAGTTTACTTGTGAAAATGTTAAAAATCGGACGGGAGTAAGTACACCTCTGCATATCAATAGAAGGTTGCTCATATCGTAATTGGGAAATCCCGGATCGAAACTTTGGGGCAGCTATCCTGACAACGGTTTTCTGTAGTTTCGCCTCACACCAGGTAATTGCCGTGATAGTACCTCGAATTACGGCATGGGGCTCTAAGCGTGAGTTGACTGAGCTGATTCATCTACTCTTTGTTGGAATCATTCAAGTAGTCCGTGTAAGTTAGTTACCGATGTACTAAACAACGTACTACATGGTTCACTGAAGTAACAGCGTAGAAGCTACTAGTTTAAACAGTGATTTTTTAAAAAAAAAAATACAGGTGGTTTCTGTCCAGTGTAGTCGCAAAAGCATGTCAGGATATTGATAAGGGAGGTTCTTTAAAGCAATACGATGCTTTGGTGTTCGTATCACACACAAGTTATTTCTACAGTATTTACTTTGCTCTTATTCGTCACAAGAAAAAAACAAAACAAATGTTTCCACGTAAATAGTAAATTATTCAATTTTAGAATTAGTGATTTAAGAAATTGTTGAGGTAGGTAATTTTAACCAATTCTGTGTAATGCAGGATCCTCTCAGAAATCATCCTTTGATTTGGCTCATTAGTAAAGCTAGTTTTCATTGTTAAATGTACTAGATAATTTATTGTGGTAGTGGTAAGGAATATTTTTCTTTTCTGTGTTTCATACTTTTCCGTAGTCTTCTCTCGTGTGATCAAGGTTTTTTTTTTTTTTTTTTCCTCAGTTAAAGCTAGCTAATCGTGAAGTTATTCTTCATTATTATATTTTATTGAACTCAATTGTCAGAGATTTTAGTACACTACTCATATCGATATTGTTTTCACTGTTAACGCCTATCCGGAATGTACAATCCTTACGAGTATTGTACCGTTACATATGAGCTTGTGAGGCATGTTTTTGTAGCCATTGCTTTGTATGGATAACACTTTGAGATACTAGCTGGATTTGAATTAGTTTTAAAAGAATGACAAAAGTGTAGATATTAAAAGAAATTCGTATATTTTGTAATGTTCGTAGCAACTACTTCTTGTTTTCCCCTTCCATACATTCAACATGTTTACGGAGTGGTTCTTTATTTACTAGCATCTAACACTTAAATGTATTGTAGCATAGACTAAAATAGTTTGCGAAATTCAGTTGGTGATAATGTTAACTCAAGGTTCGATTTATACTGATTGCTGAATCTTTTTTACTCTTAGTGCAATCGGCGTAGATTATTTTTAAAATTATAGGTGGAATATTTAATTAAAAATAGATTAAATTGGATTGTAACACAATGCTACTTTCAGTGGTATAAGTTGCGTGCTCTAGTTATAATTAAATGTAGATGTATATATTCCTATTTGTTACAGTTGAACGTTTATTGTGCGTGTATGTATGTCTAATGTGGGTTGAGTGTTGTGCTCATGTAAACACGTGGAGTTGGAGGAAGCTAAGAAGATAATGTGGCACCTTACTAACCACGGCTACTGTTGTGTGGAAGACTAGTGATTTTGTTGTTCTTTATATGAGAAACAAGGAATCACTAATCCTCCTACAAAGGTAGCTGCATGCTTCAAGATCAGCGTCAGAAGCTTTTGTGAAGAGCTTGCTAATTTCGTCCATTGTTCCTTGTATCACTTGGGATTGGAATGGTTTTGTGCTACTTACATTAGTGTATTTTGTTGCCAAATAGTAGAGTATGATTTTACATTGAGTGAAAAGTTATTAGGAACCAAGATTTCTGTTGAAGTAGTTCTTTTGGTACGAAACTGGTATGATACAGCTGTTTTTCTTGCCATCGTAATTAAGAAAGAGTACTTCAGATGTTTGTTTTACGCTAATACTTTAGCTTTGGAATGCGTAATAAAGATACGGGTTGTGATTGCGGTCAAGTACCAGTTTCGTACATAGGTTTGGTGTTTGGTTCAACACACGTCTAAGGAATGAACTGGGATTATTCACTATGGCAACGTTGTTCAAGAACTTCGGAAGTTTGTGTTGGGGGGTTAGGTATAATAAATTGCGTGTATATTGAGTCCCCGTTGAAAAACAATGGTGTAGTACCCACAATTACAATTTCACCACCGACGCGTTTCGGAGTACTTTAATACTCCTTTCCTTGCTCATGGTTGCATGACACGAAGAATACAATCTTTTCCGTTGTTTAGGCTCCATAGCTTTCGAAGATTAAATTATTGACTATTTATTACCGGTTGTTGAAAAAATTTAATTTGTATAAACTTACTAATTCTACATTTTTCGGTGAACTTGAGTGAATTCTGTAATAGTTTGCTATAATATGTTAGCCATTAAGAACTGAACTTCAGTAAGGTTAACTTTATCGTAGCCTAGTCGGTAGCGCGCTCGACTTCAGTGGGAGCGGTCCCGGGTTCGATTCCCGGTGGGGGCAAAAAAATTTCGGTGCTGACCCAGCATCGTGAGGACGATTGGGGAGCTGCTGTGAATAAAATAGTGGCGATCAGTGAGAGCTTCGGCTCTCCTCTCCCTTCTCGTCAGGTCAGCGTGGGAGCAGTAGACCAACTCCTCCCTTCGGGAAGAGGCCTCATCCACTAGTGGATGGAATATGGCTGTGATTTATTATTATTATTATAATTGCAGTAAATAGTTGGTGGGTTGAGTAGTTGTATTCTGGAAAGAAATGTTGGTCGTGTTTCGGCTGAGTAACCTCGTAAGGTAATCCACGAACCTTCTTTTGTCATATGTTGATACCCCAAACTCGTTCACGACTGTGAGCGAAGATTGAATGAAGCTTGTGGGAATGTAGTCTGCGTCAAGTCGGCAAGGAGTGCCAACCAGACAATTGATAAGACGACAAAATGAACTCTTGCATTGTTTTGAAATTTATTCTGCGGACACTGGTTACGTACCTAAAACGGCTTTGTTACGTATTTTTTGTGAAGAAAAACAGTTCATTCCTTGGAAGAATGGTTGTAACATTAACTTGGTGTCAAGTTTTCTGTACTAATAAAACTAACAACTTGTAATGCTGTAGTGTAAAGGTCATAACAAATACTTGGTTGGTTTGACAAGTTGCTCTCGTAGCGTTGTAAATTTTCTTTGGATTTATGATTAACTGTACTAACATCAATACCATGTACGCTAGAGTAATGTCCCAATGTCATACATGTATTTGATTCGCTTTCGAGGCAAAAAAATTAGTTCGAAAAATCACTCTGAATACGGTACAGACAAAAAGGTACATTCTTTCTCAATTATGTACAGTACTTTAACTAGGTATATAATATACTAGTATTTCGTACGTATTGACTGATCTGTGTAATGTCCGCACCTGAATTGATCCTTTTTACTCGAGCGTATACGGTATTACCTGTGTATGCACAATTACTGTAATTTAATGTCAGCTGTGTGGGAAAAGTTAATACACCTAAATTAAATCTCAATATATTATATATTGTATTTTGCCATTGGCTGTTCATTCAATTCGTGGTCAAGTTCTTAACGTTGTTCAGACTACTCAAGAAGTATTAATTTTGTGATTTACGTATTTTTTTTCATTGGATAGTGTAGAGTATCATTATTACTTGTACAAAAATAGGTTTAATTGTTATCCCGAAATAAGTTTACATCCATGAGAAATGCAGTAGATATTAGATAAGTTGTATTACAGGCCTTAATGTAAAATTTTCTCAGTTTAACTTGTTAAGCCGTGTGTTCAGTTACATACTGGTACTGCAAGTTTTGTTTAGTTCTGAACTTTTCGTATTAGGATATAAAATAGTGCTCAAAAATATACAATTTTCTTTACTCATATTTATAACACGACAGAATTTGTTTTCCGTTGTGATTAAAAAAAAAAAAAATGAAAGTATACAGTTTACAGATATTTGAATGGTGAAAGTACAGAACTTAATGACCTAAATATTTTTTTTCCCAGTCCTGGTATACCGTAATGATTTGGTTTTCTTGGCTTCAATTATAGCCATTGTTCTTACTAATAAACAAGAATAAATAATATACTTGTAAGTTGGACAAAATTATTTTTTGCGGTGGAAATATTGATATATAGGATACTGTTGAAGAAAGTAGTCAGTTTTTTTAGGGGGAAGGGGGAGACTAAGCTAGATGGAAGTCAGCATTTGAGATACGTTAATTTAAAAGTATAAGTTTGAAGTTTCAAGAACAAAGAAACTTGGTAACTTTTATTAACACACTATATCTGTACGCAATATATTAACACACTATATTCTGAAGCATTCGTTATGCATTTCCAGAAGACTTCGCCTAGAACTTAACGAAATACGTTATCGCATACGACATCGGTATTGCGAAAGGAAATCGTAGTAACTATTTATTGATAATCTTTTAAGGTTACTTTTTGTGTACATGATTATTTTTAGCTCTGAAGTAAATGATCTAGATTACCGCACTAAAGTATATTGTTGACATAACGTATGTGAAAAAAAAAAAAAACGTACCTTGACATTTCAGTTGCTATATGTGAATGAATGCAGTTCAAGTTTGTTCTTTAATTTCCAATATTATTGTGGTATTGTCCATGTTTAGGTTGGTAAGTAAATTTCAATGACAGAAAATATGCTTATGTGCTTCCTTAGTCATGAGTATTTTAATGTTGAAGCTGAGTTTTGCAATCATTTCTTGACTTATATGCTACGTTTTCTGAAGTTTTAGATATCTATTGCTGATTAATCTGTAAATTGTACGCTTAAAATTAATTTGTTCTAATCAAGCTTGATCAACTTCTTAGCAGTCTGTGTGAAAATACTTCACAATATTCATTCCACTTGTAATAGCCACGAAAATCACGAAACACATTCCAGTTCATAGTTGTGGATTCCAGAATTATTTTCAGGACCACATGTTAGTTGGTTTTAATATAATATCGGTAAGTTGAAGAAAAATCTTCCCTTGAGCGTTGTAGTCCAAACTGCAGTAGTTAGGCCAACGACTCGAAGGTCGGAGTCACGGGTTAGAATCTCATCAGGGGCATGGCTGTAAGAAACAGGATAAGAACCAGATTACACCCATACATTCTGTAGGAGCCTATATTTTTGTCCTGTAAATAACAGAATTGACAGACATTAGTAGTTAATCAGTTGACTAATTCGTAGGCCAACACAGTATCCTATCGTTTCGTCGCATTGAGTGCAGGACCCATACAGGTTTTCCCTAGACATACCTAAGGTCCTAGCTTCTTCTAGTTGAACATTCTCTACATCAATGCAGTATCGTTGCGAAGACCTAGTTGTCTGTCGATTTGAACCTATTTGAGGTGGATTCCTGCGGTAACATGAAACAATAGGGTTATAGTTGGTCACTCGTAATTAGTGACACCTAGTAAACAATATATAATTTTAGGGAACACATTTCCAAATGCTCGCAAGAACACGTAATTTTCGTAACTGCTTTGTAATTATCTCGACAGTGCGGAACCGACCCAACTACCACGTTTATCTACCTCTGGCTTGCTTACTGTAAGTAATGATTGATATGGTGCATTCAAGACAGTCCCAACACAGCAGTTTCTAGTGTTTCATTAAAATTACATGACTTAGGTATAAGAAAATGAATTATAATAATTACATTTCGCAGTGCAGTTCGAATGAACACCTGCTATTTGGAAGGCGCGGAAGCGGTCTAATAGTGCAATTAACTACTCGAGAGAATTGCTAAGCAATCCATAGTAGATAGTTTGTATGGATATTGTGATGTATAGTTCACTATGTAAATTATTTTAATTTGTTGTATTGTAGGGAATTTCTAAAATAGAAATATATGCGTTCAAAGGAAACTTTGTTAATAATTATATTGCGTATTCAGAATTACACAAAGTAAGTTTCTCCTTTAACAAGGAAATAGTTTGAGAACAAGGTTACTAGTATTGTTTAAGTGTCAAGCGATAGTTTTCTATATTTCTTTGGGTTTAAATATGTTTTGTTTTAGTACTGAAGATACTATAGTAGTTCTGTGAGTTAAATGTGTAGCCGCATTCACCTGCCTGCTGTGTTGAAATTATACTTGATGTATCTAGATTTTCTATCCTCGTGTTAACTGACGCCAAATGTGTACAGAACCATACAGTGGATTAAGATACGTACTCGTCAGTCACACTTCCTAACAGTCTGTTAATGTTCAACTTGCGTGCTGTTTTCGCCTAACAAAGATTACGTTGATAAACCGTGGTTAGGAACATGTGGCCCTTACGCCACATGATCATGCTAAATGTTCTTCCGGGATGTGTGTTGTACTGAGTAGTCAACTGTTAGTCGATGTCTCGATCCGTGCAATTTACCGGATCCAGTGACCACATGACATTACTTACCACTTTCATCCACAGTTGTTTGGCCGTTTAATACCAGTCTAGTCTTTAATTACAACTCACGAGCAATCCACGTAGAGCATTTGCCTTGGCAGTCTGGAGGTTTTTGGAACGATCACGGCGGCATCCCATCGTGACAGGTTTTTCCTCAGTCGCACTAGACAAGTGCCAGGATGATACCTACAAACTAGGTTCTGCCCGACTGGAATCATCTCCTCCATATCCCGGCCTGAGCCTGATATACCTAAAAGCCATACATTTAGTTAAAATTCGAACAACCCACAACTGCAGCAGTTTGAGTTAGAGGTATCAGCTCTTCATGTTCTGTTTGTACTTTACAGTAGTCCGATAAATCGTCTTTTTTTTTTACAAGTCTCAGAATTTTAGTATCTAATTACATTAAGTTGGCGAATTCAGCAAACTCCGTGGTCAGTGTTCCGCATTAACGTTTCATACGGGTGGTTATGATTCAATATTTTAAATACGTGTTTGTTTATAGCTCTTTGAATTTATTATGAACGGATGGAAAAAGTGAAACTGTTGCTTTGTAAAGCAGGACTTTGTCGAGTTGGGTTTTTATTATTAAAATACTTCTTATATGCTGTGAACAGCATCACTGCTTAGTGTCTGTTCCATTTTAGTGTGATTTCGTGTAGATTTTCTTTTACCACATGGAAATTTATAAACAAAATGTATATATTGACAATGCACATCGTAGTAGGTATTACAATAATCATTTTTCTCCTTTTCAGTGTTCGTGAGAATGCTGGTCGAAGATTCTGAACAAATGGGTATACTTCACCGAATTCCATCTTGAATCCACAACATCTGTGATTCTTTCACCTATTGATGTGATGTTTTTATATTCTAGGGGAGAAGGATTTTGATCTGTTGTAGGAACAATGAGTTCTTATCGATCAGATTTATAATGTTAACAGTTTTCTTTTATATCGTGGGGGTTTGAAAGCCACTATTTCTCCATGCAGGCATTCATTCATTCATATATATAAATATATATATCTACGGTTTAGTTTTTGTGTACAGTTATATTTTAAGAATCGAGTAGTAGATTCGAATTCATTATTTGAAGAAGTAGAGGTGTCGCATAATTGCGATAGGAAGAGACTGTAATGATTTACAAGGTTAGTATCTCTAAGTTTCCAGCAGGACTTTGTACCTGAATGTCTATCCGAAACATCACATCATACTGGTGTTTATATGCCATGGAATGTTAGTGGCGAAACTTTCAATACCTGTTATAATCCTTATCGTATGTACTTGTCCTGTTTTTACTCTGTTTTGACTCTTCGAAAAGAAATATAAACTAAAGGCCATTGTAAGACAATACACACATCATTAACGTAAATGTAATTTTATGTATGGATTAAAAAGAAAAGTCAGTACTACGTAATGTCATTATTTTTTATGTTCGTACTATTACCATAGTTATAAATCCCCCCCCCCCTTTTCAGGCATACGGCTATTCATGTTCATGCATATTCCTGTAGGGCGTGTGCCTACTTCCTTTGCGAAGCCTGTAGTGCCCTTTTTTGTGTGAGCTGGTTCATATATATATATATAACAATAATTTAAAGAATACGGACGCTATGTTTTTAAAAACTTGTATTCCATAATTAAATCAGGGAACACAAACAGTACAAAATACTGTAGTCATACACGAATTCGTTATTTTTTTTTTCTTTTTGTCGTAAATGTGTTATATTTGTTATAAAGAAAAGGGAAAACATGGTTAGTTTTTTTTTTCGTTTGTCTTCGCTGATTTATTCGTGCACCCTGGATATTGGAGGAGCGACCATTAGTTTTATTGTAAAAGCATAAGAAATTTGTTGAAGAGAGAGAATTTGTATTTTTGTAAAAGAAATTTCATTGTTGCGTATGTATATGGTGGAAGAGTTAAATATGGTGCTGCGCATGTATTGCATTCATTCTTTTGTGTTGCCTGTATCTGAGCCGTGGAACAACAGATTATTGAACAACGCACAAAAGTTGAATCCGAATGAACAGAAAGCTGTTTTTATGAAAATATTTTATGAAAACTCCCATTATTTCAGACGCTGTGTTCACTGGTTTTCTTCTTTGAGGCTTAACTCGGTATGTTAAATCGATACAAGGTATTTATATCGGGTCTTTAACTAAAAAACAACTACTTCGTATTGTAAATTACTATTACTAAGAAAGAAAAGTCTTGATGCGTATACATAAATTTAAATAAAATTTCTTCTATCCAGTGGTGCTTGATATACTTTCCGAATTTCTGTGGAAAAAAAAAAAGTAGCGAAGAACAATTATCAGCTTAATAAATGTAATCACTTCAAATAAATTTGAATAAAACCTTAAATCCTGAATGATTTTGTCTGTCTTGTTATTCCTGTATTTGTTTTAGTAAATGATGGGGAAGACTGGGGTATAATTACGTACACACTGATTCTATGGGCAGCATGTTGCCAAGTGTGAGAAGCGTATTGGTAAATTTGATAGAATGATCATTTTCACTACATGGACTCAGATTTCGTTCTGGTGAGACCACGGTTACGGTTAATGTAAAGTAACGATTTCCAACAAAAGATGGCAGCACTTATCTCCGTTTATATCTAATGTATTTTTATCGTTGCACGAAATTGAAGTGCTGCTGCTACAAATTCAAGCCTAGAGAGAGAGTTCTAACTTTCAGGGAAGGAAGTTCATAACCATTCGATCAATGCAGATTTTTCATTTTCGTTTTTCAGTGTTGAAAGAGCTTCATTGTTATAGATTTTGATATTTCAACAAAGAAAAACGAAATAAAAAAATCGGCATTGATCAAACTCAAATTTATGAACTTTCTTCCTTGGAAGTTTTTGAACCCCCTAGGCTAGGAGCAGCATTGAAATTTCGTGCAACGATAAAAAATACATTAGATATATAAGGATATAGTGCTGTCATCTTTTGTTGGAAATCGTTGCTTTGCATTAACCTTAACTCCTTGTAAAAAAAAAAATTGTACTCCGTTCATGATTTTAGCAAAGAAATCTGTAGATAATGAATTTTGCATTCAGTTTTGTCTGTGGATCCCGATAGTAACACCAGTCACAGCTTGTTGAAGTTTTAAATATCAAACTTGAAGACAAATGATCTGATTGCAGATACCGAGCGGCCATAGCTCAGTGTTAAGTCAGAGGTTCTCGGAACCATTTACACTACTGCCAGGCCCGACTACCTTCCAACACCCTATCCCGGCCTGAGATGCCTGAAGGCCATAAATTCAATTGATTGCAGATATGCAGGTTATGCCAAAATTTGTAAGATCAGCGTTATTAGTTACTTCAGACGCCGTCAGTATCTTCACTATTAAGCTCAGGGAAAAGGGTTGCTTAATTGAGACTCGCTAGGGTTGAGTAAGTCATAAGATGCCCGTTTGGATGTACCTAGGCGTAATGCTCAAAAGGTGGGGGCGAAACTTTAATTCTACATACTTTGCCAGTGTTTTACTCACGAAACTATAACAATTAGATCTTCCTACATTAGATGGCGTTAGGTTAGTTTGTAGTAGATTGTAACTTCCATGAGCCTAATTTACATTGGCTTTAGTACATTATCAAATGTCTATAGTACTTGCACTCAAAACTCAAATAACCTAATAGCATAAAATCTGAACTTTGGGTTAGGCTAAGTGCATGTTACATGTTGCCCTTGCACTAACCTTATCTAGCCGTATCGTGATATCGCCCTCCTACGCTACCCATAACACGTTTTCTGCTGCTAAAGTTAGGCCACATATTCGCCTAAGTTACAGGGAACCATACCCAATTAGATCTTTGCATTCTGAGATGATTCGAAGAAATGGGAACAAAATTTTGCCGCTAAGTACATTGTGCATTTAGTTTCCATTATGGCTACTAGTTACAATATTTTAGTTTTTTGGGTTAAAACAGTCAGGTTCATCAACAAGAGGGAGGCTTTTTTTCTTAATATGAATTGTTGCCTTCGAAATTCTGTGTTCAAATATTGGAAAACGCTGATGTAGCTCAAGGAACAGTCGATATGCTTCTTGTAAGAAAAAAAACCTGTATAATAATTGTAAGGTCGTTTTGGAGCACTGTAGTGATCCTTGAACTAAATTAGCGTGCTTCACAACTATTGCATCGCACGTAAAAATAATTCGTCAAATTTGCCTTTACCACAGTTCTTGTACTGAAGTCTGTAATTTATTATGGGACGTTCTAAGCAATTGTCCATTCATTTGGAAAATAAAGAAAACTCACTAATATTCCACTAGATCAGGAATTTTGAAATTATTAACTTCAGAAGACATGAGAGCTCCGGTTGAAAACTTTTTGAGCTAACATGCTGCTTTTTTTTTTTTTTTTACTGACAATGTTTCCAACTGCTTAAAGTTTTCAAGTGTTTTTGTGTGTACGTTGCTGAATATCAATGTACCACCGATTTTCCTTGATGTGATCATTTTTCACGACCTTCGTTTTTATATATATATATATATATATATATATATATATATATATATATAAAAACTCGCGCCCTGTTTTCTTGGACTTCGTAGGAATTTTCTACGCAGGGCAGTGGAATGGCAATAAAGGCAACTATTGCTTTTTCTTCGATTAAAATCCTGAAGGGCTGTTGTCTTTATCTTTCGTTATTGCATACTGGTGTTTTTACGTAATTTGCGGCAAAAGATTTTTTTTATCTAACACACACATGACAAAGAAACGCAAGTAGAAAAAAAAAACAACTAAGGGGACCAAGAAAGTTTTGTGGAGGTCTGTGTTCAATTGGCCCTCACCGTGAGTTGAATGCGAATGGAGATCAGGCGAAGGTCAGTTGTTGGTGTGGGTATAGCCAACATACTACCTGGTTGTGGCAGTTCAGTTACACCGTGAACGTGCGGAAGGACAGAGTGAACATGGGACCTCCACAGAGCGTCATAAGGGCGTGTATGCTGTACGAGTTCAAACTGGGGTCAAACGAAGCTGCAGTGGGGCGGAAGATATGCCAGGCCTTTGGTGAGGGTTTTGTGACTATGCGGACAGTGCAGCGGTGGTTTACCAAGCTTAAGGACGGTGACGAAACACTCGAAGACGCACCACGTGCAGGAAGCCCAACACAGGTACCAAATGAAGATCTTCAGGCAGCAATTGAGGCGAACAGTGGCCAGACATGTGAGGAACTGGGACTACAATTCAGTGAGTGGAGAAACCATTCGGCAGCACCTCCATCAACTTAGGAAGCATTCACTACAAGTTGGGTCCCACATGATTCGACTCCGGGCCAGAAAGCAACGCGAGCAGACACCCATGTTTCTTTGCTGTCTCGCCTGAGGAGCCATTTCTGGACAGGGTGTTAACATGTGATGAGAAGTGGGTTCTACGGCGCCATCATTGGTTAGCATCGCATGAACCGGTTCCAAAACAGTCGAAACCAGCACTGCACCAGAAGGTCCTCCTGTGTGTTTGGTGGACTGCTGGTGCATCGGGAACTACCAGCTGGTCAGAGCATCAATGCAACTGTGTACTGTCAGCAGTTGAGCCGTGTTCAAGAGAAACTCAAAACTGGAGCCATCACTTCTGGGGGGGGGGGATCCTGTTACAGGACAACGCAAGCCCCACGTGGCTAGGATGACCTGGGACACCATTCTACGCCTTGGATGGGAAACACTATTGCATCCGCCATACTCCTCGGACATTGCACCGTCCGATTTTCACCTGTTCCATTCCTTGGACAGTCACCTTAGAGGACGCCAGTTCAAATCCCTAGTAGAGGTGCAAAATGCACTTGATACCTTCTTCGCTTCACAGCCCACCAAGTTCTACTGCGATGGAATCCATGGCCATCCAGATCGTTGGCAGAAGGTCGTCCATGCTGATGGGGACTATTTTTGATCTTCCAGGTACGTCTTAGGTGACATATCGATGTTCGAAGGTGAGTGAGAAAGCCACAGAACTTTCTTGCTTACCTTTATATAATAAAAGTGAAATCAGGATATCACGCGAAATTCGTGTCCGTTCTGACATTCGTATGTTACTAGTTGATCACCAAACGCTTTGGTTGGAAAAGCATTGTTGATCCATTGTTCACTTCATCTTTCATGAATTGCAGAACCTCGTCTAGCTTCGAAGTGTAGATTCTCTTCGAGTTAGCCTAGAAGCCATAGTTCACAACAGCAAAAAACTGGACACAACCGAGTTTAGAACATGGGGCTGGCAATATTGTCAGAAAAAAAAAAAAAACCTTATCACCATACTCCCAAGGAGCTGTGCTCCCTCAAGGTCAGAATTTGCTTTTCGGTGCAGAAGCTGACAAATTTACTGATTCTTAAATTTAGAAACGATTGAGAAGACACCATTAAAAAGGGGTCCTCGCTTCAACTCCCTCATTTTAATTTTTAAAACTAAGAGCTCGATTAAAAATAAGCGCACTAGAGTTTACTACGAAATACGAGCGATCTCGAAATCTTATTCATTGACGAGTGATCCGTTTTTAAAGATTGACGCCATTATTTAGTTGGAAGTCTCAGTACTCGTCAATCGACAAGATTTCGAGATTGCTGTCGATTGTATTCCATAGTAATTTATAAGTTCTAGTGCACTATAAGCTTACTTTTTTTTTATATATATAGTACTCTGTTTTCGAAATATTTTGAAAAATGTTAAAAATTGGGGTGTTCTGTTGGAACGAGGAGCCTCGTTAAAATTTCAGCTTACCAAAGCTTGAGTTTCTCGATCCTGCTGTAAGCATGCAGAAGGATGTTGCAAATCCAATGTGGCTACGTGTTTAGTACGTTAGTGGATCATAACTGGATTGGTGGTACTTCTCGTATACAAAGTTTTTTTGCTACAGAAATCTAGCGAAAAGCTCCGCAAATTCGACAGGAATAATAAATTGGGTCATATTGTTACAGGAATAGAAATGTGATGACTTTAAGCGTGTTACAAAGTGATTTTCATTCCCTCACATGAAAATCGCAATAGTGGAAAAAAGTTCTCGATAAAGTGAATGCATTGTACGAGAGTGATTCAGAAAGTAATGTCTCCAAGGTGATACCTTTATTTGTGTTTGACAGATGGCACCGATACAGGTATCAGTGGAAAGCTTGCAATGTCAGCTACAAATGGTGGTGGAATTTTTCAACCTAGTCCCCTTTACGGGCAACACACTTGCGCCAACGCGAAAGAAGGTTTTCCATGCCGTCGGCGAAGAATTGTGGTATCTGATGGCGACACCATTGCCGAACTGCTGCTTCCAACTCCGCGTCACAACTGTAGCGTTGGCCCTTAAGGTGATCCTTAAGTTTGGGGAAGACCCAAAAGTCGCAGGGAGCAAGATCCATACTATAGGCAGAATGTCCGTGAACCTCAGGCGCTGCAGTATTTCCTGAGTTTTGTGACTTGTGTGCGGACGAGCATATGCGTGGTGCTGAATTGCCTGTTTATCTTTGCGAGTGCGTTGCAATCTGACCCGCAGTCGTTTTAGGGTGTCAACGTAGTGATCGGAGTTTATTGTCTGACTGTTTCGCAGAAATTCAGTATGCACGACCCAATCCCAAAAGAGGGTCAACAACACTTTGCCAGCAGATGGGACAACCGTGATTTTTTTGGCGGAGGAGAGGACATGTGGCGGTACTCCATCGACTGACGCTTCGTTTCCGGGTCGTAATGGTGTGTCCACGACTCGTCGCCAGCAACAATTCTGCGAAGAAAGTCGTCACCATGCTGTTCATATCGCAGGAACAGCTGCTGACAGATTCTCTTCCTCGACTCCTTCATGTCAGGCGCCAGTTGCCGTGGTACCCAACGAGCGTACATCTTGTAACGCAGAAGGTCCTTAATGATTTTGTTCACTGAACCAATGGAAATGGCGAGCGTTGTTGCATTCTCGTGTTGCTTGATCCTATGATTACCCCGAATCAACTCGTCCACCTGATGTTGTTGATCGTCATCAGAGGCCGTTGCGGACCGTCCACTTCGGTGCTGATCATGGAGATTTGATGCGGCTGGATTTGGTATTTGTCCTTGCCCACCTCCGCACAGTGCTGACGTCAACACAAGCATCCTCGTAAACTGCAGTCATACGGCGATGAATGTTGCTGGGCGCACAACCTTCCGCAGTCAGAAATTCAATGACAGCCCGCTGTTTCAACCGGACGTCACCACTGGATTCCATGGATTACTCCATTACTCTGGAACGAGAAGAGAGAGGAAGGTGAAACAAGTGACATTCTATAGCTTAAACCAATGCATTAATGATAAACAATTCAGAATGTTTGCAGTACTGTTGGCCAAGTAGTAGGCTTGGAGGCATTACTTTCTGAATGCTCCTCGTAGATAATATGAGGAAAGAATCACTTTTTGCTTGCAGGATATTGTATGATACAGTCGCTTCCTAAGGATCGTATGGCAAAGTTAATACGTTAACAATTTCAAAGGACCTTATTCATGGAGTAAGAATGAAAGAGGTTGGTACAAAGAAGATGGAAACGTGAGCATAGTTTTTTTTATATATATATATATATATATATATATATACATTCATCCCAATTTGCTTTGTTTTCCTGCAGACTTACGAGGCAAATGATAGGATTATTTATGCATTTACTGCCACATTGCTATACTTCCTATAGCTTCACCCTACCAAACATAATGAATTAACTAAAGATATATGGACTGATGTTATTTATAGTTCGTATTAAAATACTACGAAACTTCCAGGGAACTGAAGAAATATTTTGTATTATAGGAAGAATTTAAGTTCCTAGATTTGATAGAACTTGAAAGACATCTTTACTATAAACTGAAAAACTATGAATTCTTACCAAAAATGCTGTTATTCCATCCCGTATATACAATACATTAATTTCTAATTACGGCATTGTTCAAGGAAGGTATCTATTTTTGATCATAATTACCGTCCGCAAAAATCAATTAGCTTTAGCTCGAAATCCCCGGAAATAACCTGCTTCTATTCAAGGGCAGAGAGATATGTTTGAGTATACTAATACATTGTTTTTGAATTCGAATTTAATTTTTAAGGCCTTCAGGCAACTTTGGCTCAGGCCGGATGGATGATGATTATATGAATTGGAGAAATGAAGAAAGTGGGAGGAAATGGGAAAACCAACGCACACAGTGTTTATCCAAAGCCCACATTGCGTGAGCAGGGATCGATCCGACGACCCCTAGTGCCAGAGGTGAGCGCCCTACCATAAGTGAGCCACCGCGGTCCCACTAGTACATTGTGTTTACTATAAAAAACATAATAAAGCTTTTTAAGGACATTCTTTTCATAAACAATCGTACTAAAAAGTAAAAAAAAAAAAAATTGTTTATGCATGACTACTGTGAAAATATATAGAGAGACAGTGTAACAAAAGTATTTCATGTTATATGCATGTTTAAAAAGAGTTGTATAAACGCATAATGTAAATAAGCAACTACATATAGGTTTTCTTTGATGTGTCTCTTTCAATAAGGCTCTGAGAACCATTATTTCAAAGCATATAACGTAGCCACCTCCCGCGGCTCCCCCACGCTGCTTTGAAAGTATAGGAATAGCTATCGGCACGTAACGGTATGGTGGCAATTTGAAAACTTGAATTTTAAAATAGAGTGACAACGCTTTCAAATGGGTGCTTGCGTATAGGAAAGAACCATAGTATGTTTCAATTGTCGAATATGTATACTTAAAGCTTGATGCGGATACGTTGAACTGAATGGAAGTAGTAAATATATAATTTTCAAAATTGATTGGCAACATTGTCAACTGTGGACCTGAAGTACCTTTATGATGCGTCCCAGTACGTAAATACAAAGTTTGGTCCTAATATATTCAACGATATGGAAGAAAATAAAAAAAAATGCTAAAATTGGTTGGCAACACTGACAACGGCGGGTCTGGAAGTACCCACATGAAATATCCCAGTACCTAATGCACATGTCAAATGTGTAAATCATTGCGTATACGTCCAACGCTAACAAATATGAAATTAGATTTTTTAATCGTTTGGCTATGCTGCCTAGAGTGTCTGTATGACCTGTCCCAGTACCTAGTGAACATGTATGTTAAATTTAGTGTAAATCAATGCACGCGTGTAGATTTGTATTAATAAAGGCATTTCTATAAGTTAAATTTGAAAATAGGCTAGCAAACAACTGGGGTGTTTGGGGTCGGGGGAACCCAAAACGTTCTTCAATTGTGTTGAATGATGTTTAAGCTAAGTTTGGGGCAGATACGACATGGAAAAATATTTTTTTTAAGTTAGCAACACTGAGAACTGGGCAACCCAGAAAATCTCGTATATACCAAAAAGTATTTGTAATTAGATTTTAATGTATGTCATATTTCTTCTTATTTACCTATACAAAAGGAATTCTTGCTTAGAGACGTTAGCAATATTACAAATTGCTGCCCTAAAAAAAAACAACAAAGGCTTACGTTTTTTTAAATAAAAAACTGAAGCTTTAGAAAAAAAAACTAATGCTTTTTTTTTTATTTACAACACTACGTAAGAATAATGAAATTTAAAAGAAAATAGTAATAACTGAAATCAAAAACCCAAGTTAGTGAGCTTCGTTAGTTGATAATAGGTAAGTGTAAAATATTGCTTATATTTTTTAATATCTTCATAAGCTGATTTCTTTCGTGAATACGTACGCTTTTCTCTGTTGACAATTGTTTGTAGTCAACTGAGAACTGAGAGATTGTTCGATAATTTCTCTCATGGTTAACAGAGGAATCTTTAAATAAATATGCAGGCACCCTACTGTGTGTTAGCAAACTAAGGATTCTGAAAAATATTTTAAAATACTTTTTTCCTAACTACGTTTAATGTATTTTAAAATTTCACTCCTTTCGAAGCTTATGTCTCAGCGAATTAATGTCGTCCTGATCAAATAGCTCCTAACAATGGAATGCATCGGATTATCCACGGGGTAGGAAGAATTTAGCATTTTCCCCCATCTCCCCCACATATTTTAGGAAGGCAAGACGCAAGCAGGTATACTTTGTGTGGATCTTGTGTTTTTGGAGGAGGTGAAGTTGGCATAGTATATTTTCCTGCGTAATTTTTTATTGGTGTAGTTTGTCGGTCCGGGTCGATAAAGATACCATACCTCCTCTCTCAATTACGCGAACGATTGGCACAAACATGAAGCATTTAGAATCAGTGTCTATAATCTTAACCAATAATCAATATTTCTTGTGTTGTAACTAAAAAAAAAAAGTTTTTGTTTTTCAAGGCAGCAATTTGCAAGCCTGCTAACGTATCTTTACGTAAGAATTACTTTTATATAGGTAATTAAGAAGAAATACGATAAACCCTACATTACAAATATTGTTTGATATATGAGAGATATTTCTGGTTGCCCAGTTCTCAGTGTTGTCAACTTTTTAAAAAATCTTCTCTGCCGTATCTGCCCCAAACTTAGTTTAAATATCATTCAACAAACATAATAGAAGAAAGTTTTAGGTGTCCCCGGCCGGTCAGTGTTGCCAGCCTATTTTAAAATTCTACTTACAGTAATGCCTTTATTAATATAAATCTACACATATGCATAGATTAAATTTGACATACATGTTCATTAGGTACTGGGACAGATCATACAGGCACTCCTGGCCCCTTATTGACAGGGCTGCCACACGATTAAAAAATCTAATTTCATATTTGTTTCCGTTGGACGTATCCGCATTGATTTACACATTTGACATGTGCGTTAGGTACTGGGACAGTTCCTTTGGGTACTTCCGGTGCCACAGTAGTCAGTGTTGCCAACCAATTTCAGAAAATATAACTTTTAATTCCTTCCATATTGTTGAAGGTTGGAACCAAACTTTGTATTTACTTACTGGACGCATCATAGTGGTACTTCAGCTCATACAGTTGACAGTGTTGCCAATCGATTTAAAATAAATAATTACTTCCATAGAGTTCGACGTATCGCACCAAGCTTTGAGTATACTTATTTCACACAATCGAAACATAGTGGTTGTTTCCTGTACCCAGTTTTCAGCGTTGCAACCCTATTTTAAAATCAATTTTTTTTTTAATAGTCCCCATACTGTTATGTGCCGTTAGTTATTACTATACTTTCAAAAAAGCGCGCGGCGGGTGGGAGCCGCGGGACGTATCTACGTTTTGATATGCTTTGAATAATACTTCTCAGAGCCTTATTGCAACAGACTCATTAGAAGAAACATGTATGTAACTGCTTGTTTCCGAGTGTATATTCATTGTGCATTTATACAGCTCTTGAAATATGCATATAACTTTTTTTTATTACTGTCTATGCGGACGGTAATTTGATTAAAAATAAATATCTTCCTTGAATAATACCGTAATTAGAAATTAACGTATTGTATATCAGTATAAAAACCCCTTTCGGGCAAAGGGAAGAGTGACGCAAAAATTCTACTCAAAAGAAGTTATATCCATTTTGCGAGTGATTTTCTTTGTCACTATGGCGGAAGGAATGATACTAAATCTCTTAATTTTATTACAAAGGAAACAATTCCACCATAGTGACACAAAGAGATTCACTCGCAAAATGAATATAACTTCTTTTGTGAGTAGAATATTTGCGTCACTCTTCCCTTTACCCCGAAGGTTTTTTTATACTGATATCACTTATTTTGTAAGGCTACCTATTAAAAAGAAAGTGCATAGTCTTCATACAAAAGGTCGATTTTGGACCATGGTAGGCTCCGTATCTCGAAAACGGTAACTCCTATGAAAAATATAAACATATTCAAATGCATATTCAAGCATCAAAATCGGACTTATAGTTCACTAGATCCGAAACTAGTTGTATACATTGGAGTGCCGCTAACAGACTCATTTGTCAGCGTCACTCGAAGAACTATCGTTCTTCATGATACGGGATAAGAGCATATTTTGGTAAGAATTCATAGTTTTTCAGTTTACAGTAAAGATGCTTTCAAAGTTATATTACCTCTAGGAACTTAAATTCTTCCTATAATTCGTAATATTTCTTCAGTTCCTTATAAACTATACCAAATAACATCAGTCTATATGTTCTTAGTCAATTCCTTATGTTTGTCAAAGTGAAGATATAGGAAGTATAGCAATGTGGCAGTGAATGCATAAATAATCCCATCATTTGCCCCGTAAGGCTGCAGGAAAACAAAGCAGTAGTAAATTATGATGAATGTGTGAGGGATTAACTCCAGTCCTGCTGATTACATTGATTATCTGCAACGTAAATCATTAAATATACAGATGCTTATCAGAATAATGGAAACACCTGTAGTTGGCAACACGTCAGATGTATGGGTTAGCAGTGGTGTCGTGGCGACCGCAGCGCCGGACTGCTGGTGGTGGTGTGTTAGGTCGGTCTCCATACTACGTCAGGCGTCGTGGAACAGGAGTGTGCAGTGCCTGCAGCAGACGGAGGTAGAGTAAAATGGGAGACCTCTCAGAGTTTCAAAGAGGGCAAATTGTTGGTGCGCGGTTATGTGGAGTGAGTGTGACGGCAGTGGCTAGTGTGTTAGGTGTGTCGCCAGGGACAGTGTCGAAGGTGATGACGGCCTACACAACACACGGGAAAAACACATCGGGGAAGCGGAACAGTGGGCGGAAGAAAAGCATCAGTGACAGGGCACGCCGGGTATTAAAGCGCATTGTCACGCGGAACCGTCGTGCCACTGCGGCGCAAGTGACGGAGGAACTCAATCAGCACCTCCCCCAACCTGTTTCGACAATCACAGTCCGCCGCAAATTACATGACATGAACTTACGGGGTCGTGTTGCACGGGCCAAACCTCTCATCAGGGACCAGAACGCTTTAGCACGCCGCAAATGGTGCCGCGACCATGCAACTTGGACCGTTGACGACTCTAAACGTGTGGTATGGTCGGATGAGTCACCATTCACCCTATTCCAAACCACGGGCCGTGTTTATGTGTGGAGAACGCCCAAAGAAGCGTATGATCTGCAGTGTCTTCGCCCAACTGTGAAACATGGCGGCGGCACGGTGATGCTGTGGGCCGCAATATCATGGTTTTCATTGTATCCTGTGGTCACACTTCGCGGACGCATCACTGCCAACGATTATGTCGCAATTTTAGGAGACCACTTGCATCCTATCGTCCGGATGTTGTTCCCGGACAATGACGCCATATTCCAGGATGATAATGCACCCATTCACACAGCTGGAGTTGTTGCAGCGTGGTTTGAGGAACATCGGGATGAAGTTCAACACCTCCCCTGGCCCGCCCAATCCCCAGATCTCAACATAATTGAACATCTGTGGTCCATCTTGGAAACACGACCTCTATGCCTCCATCCCACGTCGCATCAAGGCTGTTCTGAAGGCGAAAGGTGGCCCGACACCATATTAATCTGGTAAGTTGCACTTTCGTTCAGGTGTTTCCATTATTCTGATAAGCATCTGTATTTGCTGTGTGAAAAAAGAAAAACTACATTTTCAAAACAACATGAAAAGGAACGATATTTTTATTGAAAAAAAAAAGTTATTTTTTACAACACTACTGATCTTCCATGATCCTCTGATAGTTTGGTGGTCAAAGGTTTTGCTGAAGAAAATTTCAAAATGCTTTGAGTTCTGAACAGATTTTCACAAAAAAAAATTTTAAAAAATAATCTTATCAAGTTAAACCCTGTATTCAACAATTTTGTTCAGTGCCGGATGAGTGCCTCCTCCAGTTTTCTTCCACAGATCTCGGTCAGCTTCTAATAGGGATGTGCAGGAAGAAAAATTTTCATATCGGGACGAGAAGGGTGGGGGTGAAGACGAAAATTGAGAAATTTTCAGGACTGGAAATTATCGGAAATTCTCGACCATTCGGGAATTCCCAATAGTCGAGACCGGGACGGGAATTTTTCCCCGATTCTCTTCCCGAAACTTCGCGTACGTGCAAACCTATAACGATGATTTTGGTAAGAATAGGAAGATAATTAAGTAATTATCGTAGTAAGAAGTAAATAATCGTTTTTAAATATACGATTGAAAAATATTGAAGATATTTTATAATCAAAAGTAAGTTTACATGGCGAGGACCAAATCATACACTTACCTTCAACATGGTATAAAAACATACCATTCTCGCTGCCATCGTATCGTCTACAGAATGGCGATTAAAAGCACAAGTTTCGTCAAATGATGCATTGGCCTTCTCAGGTGAAGAAAAGGTAGGTTCAGAAGTTGAGGGAATACCAAAAGAAGCCCTCTACAGATATGTCCTTTGTCAGTTTTATTTGCAGGTGAAATAATAATAATAATACTAAAACTTATTTAAGACATAGTTTTCTTAAACAATTCGTACTAAAAAGTAAAATATAATTTTGTTTATGCATGACTAGATAAGTATGGGACGCTCTCTCATATACAGTCACTTTATAAATTCTTCAAGTGGCGGGCCTCATGCTATTCTTCTTTAGTCCTGCATAAACAAAATTATTTTTTACTTTTTAGTACGAATTGTTTAAGAAAGGTACGTCTTTAAAAATATTATATATATAATTTCGGTGTTTGGATAGTCTTTCTAAAGCTAATGTTTTGTGACCCAAATCCTACAGTGTTTTGCAATTAGTCAAACACAAGATCATTGCAGGCTAGTATTTTTTTTTTAGGATAAAGAAGTCCATATTTAAAAAAAAAATATTAAAATTTGCTTTTAAAAGATATAAATATATAGAAATATATGAAAGTAACAATGGAATATTGTATTGTCACCCGATTTACGTCGCTGTGCAAAATTTCATCATTACATGACGTCGGGAAATGAGTTAACGTTGCAAGATTTAAGGACACCACGAACCATTATGATTGTCAGTAGAGTGCTCGCCTTTAATCTGGAGGGCCCGGGTTCATTTGATGGCGACGACCATCCTGACTAAGGTTTTTCACTGGTTTCTCTCAGTCACACCAGGGGAAAATCCTTCCGCTAATTATGATTGTTAATTTCCAATGTAAAATGGTCAACATTAAATTGCATCTGGATTGTTAAATTAATAAGTAAAATTATGTGGATGGATTTCGCAGTAACAGTATATTCTTATTTCAATGTTTCATGCAAATTATATCTGGTGTAGTAAAAAGTAATCCATTATTTTGCCAATAGATGGCTTCAGTGATCTGTATCTCGCGTTGTATAAGTCCGATCGGGTTCAACGAGATGGCGTTCAAACGATGAGATTGCGTACTACAAACACTGTTCAGATAGTTGTGATGAGTTGACTCAGTGTTGTGTGAGCGCGCGTCAAAATGGACACTAGCAAAGAGAAAATACGCTATATTTTACAGTTTTTCTTCGATAAAGGCGAAAACACAAGCCAGGCGGCTGCAAATGTGAATAGTGTTTATGATCCTGATACTGTAACAGCCAATCACGCGCAATTTTGGTTTCGTCGATTCCGTTCCGGTAATTTTGACGTCAAAGATGTACCACGCACTGGAAGGTCAAGTATAGAAAATGTCGATAAAATCATGGACATTGTCGCGTCCGACCGTCATGTAAGCACTGTTTCGATTGCCCAAGAGCTAAACATTGCACAAAAAACCGTGTGGAACCATTTGCATAAGGCTGGATACAAAAAGAAGCTTGATGTATGGGTGCCACACGAGTTAACGCAAAAAAACCTCATGGACCGAATTTCCATCTGCGAATCGCTGCTGAATCGCAACAAAAGCGACCCATTTCTGAAGCGGTTGGTGACTGGTGATGAAAAGTGGATCACTTACGACAACGTCATTCGAAAACGGTCGTGGTCGAAGCGCGGTGCGCCGGCGCAAACGGTGCCCAAGCCAGGATTGACGGCCAGGAAGGTTTTGCTGTGTGTTTGGTGGGACTGGCAGGGAATTATCTACTATGAGCTACTCCCCTACGGCCAAACCCTTAACTCGGAACTATACTGTCAACAATTGGACCGTCTGAAGGCAGCAATCGCCCAACTTTGGCCAATAGGAGAGGCATTGTGTTCCACCAGGACAACGCCAGGCCACACACATCGATAGTGACTCGCCAGAAGCTCCGGGAGCTTGGTTGGGAGGTTCTTATGCATCCACCTTATATTCCGGACCTGGCACCGAGTGATTATCATCTGTTCCTGTCCATGGCGAACACGTTTGCTGGTGAAAAATTCGCTTCAAGAGAGGCTTATGAAAATCGACTGTCTCAATTTTTTGCCAATAGGGACAAGGGCTTCTATGAGAGATACATCATGATATTACCTTCCAAATGGCAACACGTTATGGAACAAAACGGCGCATATGTGACCTAAATCGGATCATTCTAACTATGGTAAGTCAAGCCTTCAATGTCATGCAAAAATAATGGATTACTTTTTACTACACCAGATATGTATACACTATAAATTATTATTTGCAATATGTTCCAAAACTATAAAATTTTATGTATTCTAAATTTTTCTCACCAAAGAGCATATGAATGTAAATAATAAGTCGCATTGTCTTTCATATAACACCAAGTATAACACGGACAATATTTGCTATTTAAATTTCGATGCCATTTCTTGATCATTTCAAACACATTTTAAAATATATTTTTATATTTATAAACACATAAATACATATGTTTGTTCATTTAAGCACATACATATCCGGGCTCTAATTTAATAAATTATATTTTATTTATTATTCTGTGCAGTTGTCAAAAAAACAACATTAACTCTATCTACTAAAACTTAATATATAGGAAACACGATTCTTTCGAGGAAATTAATACAATTGTGCATGGGTCTTCTGCTCATAATTACGGTATACGTTTAACAAGAAACGGGGGTGGCAAAAATATTTGATATAAAGAGATTCGAAAAAATAGACAGGATAATGTTAATATACTGGGTGGCCAAAATATAACTGGCTCGGAAAAGTGTTTTCCCGCATGTCCAGACACGTGAGCATGCGGAAGCGCAGACAAGTGACAGCAACCATTTTTGAGTGAGAGGTGCAGACGTGTTTAGTGATCCGTTGAATGCAAGACAAAATGGTGCTCACGATAAAACAGCGCGTATTCATTTATCAGTGTTATGCGAAGCACAATTCGTGTTAAATGTGTGCTGAACTGTTTGCACAAGGGTTTAAGAATGAAACTGTGTTGTCAAAACCTCCAGCAAAATCTGCAATGGAAAACTTAGTGGCAAAATGGCGCGAAACAGGCTCCGTAGCAAATAAAACTGTAACTATCCGAAACGAATTCGAACATATGAAAATTGCTCAAGTGAATGGTAGCCTCTCCACGCCGGTTATCTGTGCAAATGGGAATTAAGAGATCGTCGTGTCAGAACATTATTAACAAGGACGTGCTCCTTTATCCTTACAAAGTTTCTAGTGTGCATGTGTTAAAGCTTCCAGATGAACGTGAGCGTGTTCAATTCTGCCGGTGGTTTCTGAATGAAGTGGAATCAGAACTTTTCAATCGTCAGTTTTTAATTTCTGCAGATGAGGCCTGGTACAACCTGTCTGGGTATGTGAACACACAAAACACGCGCCATTACGCATCAACAAATCCTCATCAGTACGTTCAACAGCCGTTGCATATTCTTAAGATTAGTGTTTGACGCGCAATGTCCGGTTTCCGAATTATAACACGATTCTTTCAGCAAAATGTTAATGCTTACCAATATGCCACAAATCAGTTGAATCCATTTATGGATCAACTCACAGAAGATGAACGACTGTATGTATATTTTCAGTAAACTGGAGCAACAGCACACACCACACTTGCAACCTTGTCACGAGTTCATGATGTGTTCGGTGAGCAGATGAAAGTCAGCAGAGGCAGTAAAATCTCCTGACCATCACGATCGCCTGATCTCTTCCCTGTGATTTTTACCTGTGGGTCAAGTTGAAGGGTCAGGTGTACTAAAATAACCCCGACACACTGGGAAAACTACAGCAGAACTTTGAAAACGCTATTGCGGCCATCCCTCAGGTAAAGATTCTACGCATGTCTCACAGTTTGATAAATCGAGCACAGCGATGCATCAACGCTGCACATGCTTTATACACCAGACACAAGCAGGGATTTCCCTCAGTTACACCAGGCAAATGCTGAGATAATACGTTTCAATGAAGTACTGTCTAACTCTTCGCCACATCCCTTACCCTATCCCGAACTGATCCAAAGATGCCTAAAAGCCATAAATAACAACTTACGCTCAACAAATGGCCTGCAGCCGATGTCAATTTTCTCAGCTAGGAGCTTTACTTTGTGATAGTTCTCAGTTTATAGACCTATGTAACTACTTGAGCTAAAGATTCGTGAAAAATATTAATTTTGTAACATTTCATGATAATCTAGAAAATAAGGGAATGATATAATTCTTAATAAATAGATTTTTTTGGTAGTACGGTCAGTGAACGACAAGGTACTCAGGAAGCAATTCTTCCTTTTACGCTTTTCAGAAAGTAATTTCTGTATCCTATTTTCACTAGTCAATTGCTCGAGAAAAAGTGGGGGCAACTGCCCCCTCCCCTGCTCTGAATGAAAATCGCAATGCGTAGGAAGTATATTTTCTAATGTTCAAATTTATTATTAATAATTCCTTGCATTTTTCGTAGATTACCGTATCTTAAATTACTGACCATGGGTTCGTGGAGGTTAGGTAAGGGTAGGTGCGGTTATGTATCTTTACATTTTCCTTTCTCATATTCTGAACTCGATGCCGACGTCTCTTGAGTAGTTAAGTACTACGGAAATTCGCATTCGGAGCACCGTCGCATGCGCATTCATTGGCCAATCAAAACGAAGTATTTTAAAAACTCGACTGGAATAAAAAATGTCGCGTCCCGTTTTAGGCAGGAAAGTCCTGCTTTACAGCCACCTGTCTCACTGTCCCCCAAACAATCTGGAGGACTTGAACATTTTCCGCTTTTTGATGAAAATCAAGTTGATGAAGTTAGATATTGGTCATTTCATTGTGTCAAGTTTGTTTTGTGCTGAAGCTTTATATTTTTGCAGTTGTTCTGCAGAACATTTCCACAGCGTTTAGTGATTTCTAATTTAGTTTCGAATATGCAACGTGCAAGTTTAGTAACAATCCTAATGCCTAAAGAAAGTGCGTTTTTTGTAAACTCTAATCTTCAAACAAAAAATCCTTTCATCCAAAAACAGTTAGTCTGATCACATATGTATTCGTTCTTCTCACAACATGTCCACACCACTACAATCTTCTTTCTTGTAACTTCTTGGATATCTCTACAACCTTCGTTGTTCCTCTTACTCTCATATTTCTCGCTCTGTATCTTCTAGTTATCCCGCACATCCAGGGTAGCATTCTCATTTCGGGAGCATCCAATCTCTTTTCCTGTGATTTCTTTCTTGGACACGCTTCTGCTCCGTTCATTGCTGGTCTAACCACTGTTTTGTAAATCATCCCTATATTCTTCACCGTGATCAGTGTTTCTTTCAGGAAAAATGTATTCCTGAAAGGTATCCGGGGGTATTTTTAAAGCTTTAGAGGAAGGGGGTGACACCATAGAGAGGGTGTAATCCTCTAGTGAGAGTTAGTGACGATTTTCATGAAAGCTTGCGTTGCTTGCGATTTGTGTGAATAGCCAATTGAAAACACGCGTTACACTTACATTACAATAAAACACGTATTTCAATTGGCTACTCACCCAAATCGCAAGCAATGCAAGCTACGCATGCTTTAATGAAAATCAGCCCTGAGACACATGGCGATTAGAATAGTAAATATGGCGGAAGTCGAAGAGGAGGGGAAATGTAAATTAACCTTACCTACCCTCCACTTTCCCATGGTCACTAATTTAAGATAACGTACGAAAAATGTAAAAAAGCAATATTAATAATAAATATGAGCATGTAAAAATATATTTTGAAAGAAAACAAGAAAAAGTGTTGACCCTAGTGGGGTTTGAACCCGGGACCTTTTATTCAAGAAGCGAACGTCTTGACCATTCGGCCAGGAAGCTGAGTTGGGAAATGTTGGTTTCGTCGTTTTATTTACAGTTCAGAGCCTGTCAGTATGACGTCGTGGGTGATGACGACTTCCGCCGTGTTTACTGTCTTAATCCTCAAGTATACTCGGCAGCAAAGCAAGACTTCATAGGCTTCTCAGAGAAAAAAGTGAAAATGGTAGAAGAATGGGAGAAACATGTGGATTATTTTGATATTAAATTAGTGAAACTTTCCCATATTTGCTATATTGGAAAATCATGCATTACGTTCCATATTTATGCATCCACCACATCAATTAATTTATTTACTTTAAACTAAAACTTCGTTTATCCGGACTTGATGGGACCGTACTCGTTGCGCATAAACGAAATTCAGGATGAACCAGATTTACGAACCTTTCATGCTATAAGTGGCTACAAATACAGAAATACACTAACAAAATTGTTTATTTTACAAACGATAAAATTTAATTTATTAAATTGAAAGCAAATTCAGTAGAACACTGCATATTTACATCGCGGAGAACTAATTTGACATTAGTGTCTAAACGTAAAATGTCCTATTAATTCGTGACCATTCTCGCGCAGACGCATTACTCCTTAAACTAATTATTAATTCCAAGCAGGTGCTTCCAGTTGTCAATTTCGCGTATTATTAACATGTCGGAAAGCTATGCAGAGAACCGGGGATCGAATCCTGGTGTGGTTTTGTTTATATTTTTTCTTTAAGAAAAATCACTTTTCTCTTTTTTATCTATATATACGCATTAGTAAATTTAATAAAATTAGTGACCAAGGGCACTTGGAGGTAGGTAAGTCAGGTACGGATTTTTTTTTTATTGCACACTCGATTAACTTGTGTTTTTTCACGGTTGCGAAAATAGGTCTTTTTGTGTTTAAATGCTAGTCATTTACTCTAGTTTGTTTGTTTTGGATTACTTTTGGATGATTATATTCACCTATTTGCCATATTTAAACTCCCGAAGTTCCGACTTCCGAGTGTACCTGGCAGCAGTGTGGGCACTTTCTTCAACAAATGAACGTCTTAACGCGCGTGTAGTGAAAGTTTTTCTGAAAGACCATTAGTGTGTTGTAGATATTCTAAATGATCCTGTTTATTAGTGTTGACTGTGCAGTGTTCTCAAAATCCTTACAATATCATGAACGTCAAATGAGTTCTGTAATACTACACATCATAGTATACAAATTTAGAGATGGACTTTAGGGAAATCTAGTGTATCTATTTTGTTCATAGACTTCATGATGAACAAAACATTTCCGCGTATTGGAGATAAACGTCTTAGGTTGTATTATTTTGTATTTACAGCACTTGGGTACTCTAATCAAGAATTCAGAGCTAGAAAAATAATTTGCCATGTAAACGCACGTAGGGTGTGGATAGGGTAACCAGAACTTGTTGAAAAACCGGGACATTTTTTTTTATTATTATGTGTCATGCAAAAATACA
Source organism: Lepisma saccharinum (assembly GCA_022664845.1). NCBI lineage: Eukaryota > Metazoa > Arthropoda > Insecta > Zygentoma > Lepismatidae > Lepisma > Lepisma saccharinum. The sequence continues at coordinate 11,656 of JAGDQP010004056.1, read as the reverse complement.
GCTGTTGGTTACGTAAATATATAATACCGTATATTTATATCAATTAGACAACTTATGTGCAGAATCGGGTCTGGCTTACTTTTAGATCAACCAAATGGCGTATGTGTAAGAATCTAGTCAATGCTTGTGTTTGTCCTTGATCCCAAAATTCTTGATAAATTCTCCATCCTTGGATACCAACTGATAAAGCTCTGCACACGAAACGTTATAATTATACAGTACTTGTAACCTTCCAAGATTTCCATTCTGTGTGTCTTTTGTCCAATTGATTTAATGTAAATCTTTCAACATTGCATAGTTAGGTAGAATTGCAAAAACCTACCTACGAATTGTAATTCAGAATACTGTTCTGGACGTTCGCATTCACTGAAGAAACGAATCAATTTGGTGTTTACTTTTGAGGACCCACAAAATGTAAAATACAGGAGAAATTAATTTTTCCGACTCGTGTGAAAGTGTTGAAACGCAAAATATACCATAACAAAGTTCAAGGCATGGAAGTGAAAGAGCGGAAAGTACACTGGACTATTTAGCAGCTTCAGATGGAGCACGTAGTGTGAGTGTTAAATGCGATGTACATCGCGTGTAATATGAATAGCTTATCTTCTAACTCGTCTTCGCCCTTTTTTGTAGCAAAATACGTGCCATTCATAACACGACGCTATTAGTATTCCTACGCATGGCGCCATATTTAATGTAATAATAATCTACATGGTTTTCGTTACACTATTTGGATTGCTAGTTCTCGCTGTGTTTATTGAAGTGTCTGTGTGAACTATTTACAATGAAATTAGTAGTAGAGACTGGGGTCTCAAAAGTTAAGCGTATCCCAATTTGTCAATGCAATTTTTGTCTTTCCACTCTTCTTCCTTGAATTACAGTATTTCATTCAGAACAACCATTTGATGGAAGAAACTTGCATTGATATCCACTTTCTTTTTTTCTCAGGTAAAGACTTGTACTCTTCTTATTGACGCTTCCATAAGCATCCAGGGAAATACATTAACCAGAAAATGATTTTCTCCACTTGCTATTGTATTTTTGGCACCGTAAAATTCCTCAATTTCTGAAGCAAATTTGGATACTAATAATTTAGTGATCTTCAATATCAACATGCTGACAAACTATTTTGATTTCGCTGTTCGCGAAGTATAAACCGAAAAATACGTGCAAATCTTCACTTCAGCAACTTCGATATCACATCTCAGTCTATCGGCAGTTGTTTGCAAGCAGTTACGCAAAATATGTGTGGAACAACCCACACCTTCTATATATTCTCGTAGACCACTAAATTTTGTGGATACAGTAATTTCCCTCTCTATGTAAAGCTCCAAGATTATGGTTCGCATTGTCACTTCAATATGCTATACAACCAGGGTGGCCACCTACCTGGAAAACCCGGATAACCTGGAATTTCTGCTTGGATGAAAATATAAATGCTTCCTAGCTATTTAGCCCGTATATTTCTGTACAAAATCCTCTTGGTCTCTGGGGGCTCCGCCTCCAGATCCCCATTCAAGACTTTGTGATACACTTCATGCCAAGTTTTGTTTATCTAGCTCTTCCGGTTTTGGCTGTGTTTACTTTTAATGTGTACTTTAGTCAGTCAGTATTTATGAAGTTTTATAGTATACTGAAAAAGTCATTCCGTGCTGTTTGTGAATTGAGCTGGAGCGAATGCGAGACCATTTTGTAATAAACACAGTAGGTTTGTTCGCTGGGAGCTCCGCTTCCTGACACCACTTGGTGCTTCTGCACCCCCAGCCTCCGTACTTTCACTCGATGAGTGCTCCGCCCTCAGACTTCTTGAGTGACATTGTTTCTCTGGAATCCGAAAATATTACTTCATGTAAGAGTTATCATTTTTAAATTGACCCCAGGGCCACTATGACGAGACCCTAAGCGTAGCAAGCAGGACATGTGCAAGTTGTGAAGATTGTGTTTAATGAATCTGTTTGAATAGTGTGGACGTTCAAAAATTGGGCAAACATCATATACGGTGTGGGGTAAGTGAAAAAAAAAAAAAAAAAAAAAAGATCCTGAAGACAGTAGTGTCTTCAGAAGCATTGATCACAAATAAACAAGGAGCTAATGTCATGAAGTCTTTTCTAGTGTCAGAGAGTCCGTAACTAAAGCTGAAGTTCTATGGTGTTTGCAGGCAGTAATGGAAGACTTGTCATTCCGGTCTACTTCCCAACTCGCAACAAATTTCAAACTGATGTTCCCTGATAGCGAAATGTGTAGTAAGATGCAATTACAACGTAGGAAGTTAGCTTATACCATTGTTCGTGGGCTTGGGCCACTTTTTAAAAGTGATGTCCTCAACGAACTAGAAAATTGCGGGCATTATGTTACTGGGTTTGATGAAAGCCTTAACAGTCTCGCAAACACAGCAAATGGACCTAACGATGCGCTTTTGGGACATATATAAAAACCAAGTTTCAACAGGATATTTAAATTCAATTTTTTTTTTGGACATTCGACATCTGCAGACCTTGAACTAAGTTTTAATTAAGAATGGTGTCTTTTGGTTTAGACCTAAAAAAAAAAAAAAAAATGGTTAAAATTTCGATAGATGGCCCACGTGTTAATTTCAAGTTTCTAAGTGATTTGCAAAAGATTTTGCAAGCTCACCTTCAGATCCAGTACTCCTTGATATTGAAAGTTGTGGGCTGCATACTATGAATTATGCTCTCAAAGCTACCATGCAAGCAACGGGTTAGAAATTAGAAGAATATGTAAGGGCTCATAATTTATTCAAAGACCTTCCAGTTCGTCGAGCAGATTACGTAACATTCACAGGGTGTTCTGTGTTTCCGAAGAAATTTTGCAGCATTAGATGGACGGAAAATGCAGAGGTTGCTTCCCGGGCCATAGAAATATTGCCCAACATAAAGAACTACGTGGAGCGGGCTGTTGACGAAAGGAAAGTACCACAATGTAAGAGCTTTGATACTGTACGAAATTTCATAAATGACAATCTTGTTGGTGCAAAACTAGGCTTTTTCACCACATTAGCAAAGACTGTTGAACCCTTCCTACGCGAATTTCTCCCTCCATGCCGTTTTGTTGTCTGTTGCTGTTCGTTTTGTGAAAGATAGTGCTTTTGAAGGCAAGCCATTAGTGAAGATTGATTTCCAGAACAGTGAAAACTTAAAAGAAGCTAAATTTGTAAACATTGGCTACACATAGAAGAATGGTTTAAGAAAAGCCAATTCTGTGCCAGAAAGAGAGATTCTTGAATTTCGAAAAGATTATCGAACAGGATGTCAACAATTTGTAGTGAAAGTAATGGAGAGATCACCTCTGAAATCCAGCCTGACAAGAGCAATTTCGTTTCTGGATCCAAGCGTGTTTGGGGATGACAAGCTAGCTGCAAAGAGAATATCTAATTGTCTGGAAAACGTGGGATCAAAAAATTGGCTTTCAGGAGCTTTGGCTGATCAAATCGAAGTTGAATTTAAAGCTTTCGCTAAAAGTCCTCTGGTGTTGGAAGCAATGAAGATTTATGAGAGGAAAATTAAGAGATCAAATTACCATTGGTTGGAAATTCTGGATTTATGCCCATCCTCAACGCAGATGGCTTACTTCGTTAAATTTCTCCTAATTCTGTCGCATGGGAGAGGGGATTTTCAATCAACAAGGAATTGAAAATCATAGAGTGCAAAGGCTAATTGCACTCAGGAGGGGGCATGATACAATTTCAGGTGTTGGTAGTTGTCCGTGCTGCCCGCAATGCTCATGCAGTGTATGTTTAATCTCTGAAGCACCTAGAAGAGGAAGAGAAGAAACAGAAGAAGAGAAATGCTGTTAAGGGTAAGGTTGTTAAACTCGAGGCAAAGAAAATGAAGTTGTTGGCTGATGTTAAGGAGAAGCTGTCTGCAATTGATCTCCACATTTCAAAGAATGTGGTGTTAATTCCAGTAGTTTGGATTTTAGGTAAGTAAGTGATTAAAATTAGACTATTTACCTTCTGTATTTTTCTTATTCTTTTTAGTTACTCCATATTGCTAATAATGTTTCTCTACTCTATAATGCAGTTCATTTATAGCTTTGTGGCGAGTTTAGCTTCAAGAAAAGACGAATATACCAATTTTGGGTCTTTTCTGGAAAACCGGGAAAAGTCAGGGGATTTCGAAATCCCGAACGAGTGGCCATCCTGGTAACGTGTCTTATCTAGAGAACACTTGTCGATTATCTTTATTTGTAAATAAGAAGTAGGGTGAAATTTGTATTAGGCACAGAAGTTACCTTTAACAGTTTTGACTTAATTCCACATTTATATAAAAATATGTACAGCAAACGGGAGTATTTTAGGAGAATTATGATTTGTAACGTTTGTGGCTATTCTACAAACTCTTTGGCTCTTTAATTGCGTTTACGGCTTGTTTTACGCTGTCCGGTGTTATAATAGCTATAACGAAAGCAGTAATTTTGATTCGAGCACATGAATGTTTAGCTGCTATTGTACTATCTGGAAATAATGTACCTTGAGCTTATTGAAACAATCTGTTGAACGAAACGTATGGTGATGCTTGACCGTATGCTAGGCCTGAGTTAATTTGGGTTGGACAGGCATTCACTTAATTGTATTCTATTTTACGAAAAATTAATTTTCCTTTTTACTACAGCCAGAAGCTGGTATTTTAGAATGTTTTTTTTTTAGAAATTAATGCGTCTATAGCTGCATGGCTGCTATGCTCTATGCTATGAAAGCAAGAATAAACGGTACACTCAGCTTTTCATTATGATGACTTTTTTTTTTTTTAAATGAAATGGCACTTTCTTTTTCGATATTTAACTTTCCACAATCACTTCACCAAAGTAACAAGAATATTACAACGTTATAAGCCACGATAATGCAGCTCGACTCCTCTCGTAGGCAACCGAATTTAAAACACGAACGTAATGAATTACGCTAACAGTGTATGCAACTACGAGTAAGAAATTTCCCTATTAATGATCTGATAAAAAACCGAGACAGTGCTGTATCCCGAAGTAATTTACCGGGAGGGCTGGAAACAGAAACAGTCCCGGTTTTCCGGGACGTCTGGTCACCCTAGATGTGGATTTTTTTTTTTAATATTAAGAAAACTGGAGATTTGTTTAGAGTAAGAGGGGTAGTTAGCACTTTTATTTTGGATTTTCATATAATTGTAGATAAAGCTTGACCATTGTTGGTTTGAATGCAACATGCATGATAATCACATTGATTGGATTGTTAGTAACATTCTAAACGAGCTGGTGATCTTCTAAGCACGGGACCTAAATTTTTTTGGCAAAGTGTACTCCAAACCGTTGCGTTCAATTGATCCTGGCAATAATTGAACCAACGACAACGCGCACAGAAAGCTAGTGCGCTAACCTCTCTACCACCTCGAGGTCGCATGATGATCGGATCATTCCATGACGAAACGTTTAATTTTAGAAAGAAATAGTTGATCATCATTTTAGAAAAAAAAATATTTGTCTTTCGTGGGTTCCTTCATATCAGAAGATTCAGAACCACTTTTTAAATAAATGTTATGCCCTTATTTCTCCTGGGGCGACCATGTTTTCAACATGGCGGGTGGCGTTTATTGCTCTCGTAGACATGTACATTTATCAAAAACCATTGTGTAGCTGTGTACTTTCAAGATATGGAATCATCATTTCTCAAAATGAATTCCTTTATTCCAAAAAGTAAGCTGAAAAATTAATAACGAATTGTATAAAATTGAATTTTAAAACAATTTTTTGGGGTAAAGGAGTTGAATATAAAGCTGGACAATTCTGTAATATTTACCTACCAACCGAGTGTTTGCATGCAAAAAATCGGGTCCTAAATTACAACCCTCTTTTTCTACGGGGGTTCAAACATGGCCCTTTGTCAAAAAATGACAGATTTTAGGCTTATATACATGAGAAGGGTCGTCATGAACAAACCAGAAATTGCAACTTTTATTTCAAAATGGTTTGGTCAGTACAAGCAGATATTTTTCGTCATATAATGCGAATGTGGTATCTTTACAAGGACCACCATGCTCTTGTTAAGGAGTTGAATGTAAGGCTGTAAATCCTTTTGTACTGTTTAGAACTATCAACAGGATGACTCTACCGAACCGTTGAATCACACATCTTTCTGCTAAGTGGATTCAAACATGGCCCTTAGCCCCAAAATGACGGATTTTGGGCTTAAATATCTCAAATGGGCCATCATACAAAAAATTGAAATTTGGTCTCGAGAAAGCCTTGTGTGTTCTCAAATCACAGTATAAATTGCGTTTTATGTTTTCGAGTGGTTTGGTCAAGAAAAGGTCGTTTATGATAGTTAAAAAGGCGACTTTCAAGAAGAGTAGTAATATGAGGCTACATATGCACATATAATCCTCTTTCACTGACTAGACCACTTGGAAATAAAAGTTGCAATATTGGCTGTGAGCTGAGCACAAACAAGACTTCCTTGATATCAAATTTCAGTTGTTTATTTTTCAGATAAATAAGCCTGAAATCCGTCATTTTTCGACGAAGGGCCATGTTTGAACCCCCGTAGAAAAAAGTGGTGTGATTTAGGACCCCTGATTTTTTGCATGCAGGTACTCGGTGTACATACTACAAGAATGTGAAAGCACGTGCTTTATAGTCCAGTACCTGTACATAGTGTGTGGTATTTAGGAATATTGCATAACACAATAGAATAAAATTGAGAAATATATAGGCACAAAAACGTTATGAAGTAAATAGAAAAATAATAAATACCGTTGCTGTGAGTACTTGCGTGCATAAGCTGTCAAATTTCAACTGATGCATGTAAAATCCTTTGCAGTAGCAGCTTTTGACATGTAAACTAGTTCTGCACACTCAATATGAACCCATAATAATCCTCATATTCCACAGACAATCCACACACCTCCATCGGAACTTTTACAGACTTGGCGTAAGTCACTTTCAGAAATTTTGTCATGGTTGCCCTCTTGTTCACTATTAGGTGCACAGCGTTTGTCTCTCTTATTTTGATGCGATAACCTCTTCTTCAGAAAGATATTTTACGCATGACATCGGCGCACGTGGATTCGTTTTCGTATTGCAGTTAGACTGCTAGTCACACTATACTGAAAGTATGATAAGAAACATCTCGAATAGAAGCAGTTAATCAGGGCATTGCTCTGCCTGATGCTGAAGGCGAGGATCCATCATCACCAGGACTCGAAAAAATTTCTTCTGACCTAGGTTCCAGCTCTGAAAACAAAGCGCCACAATAATACAAATACAATTCGGTACATAGGTCTATGTTTTGTACTTAAATTATAATAACGCAAAGAAGTACAAGCTTCCATAATTATCTATCCGTTGAAGATTAAAAAAGAGAAAAAAAAAAAACAACAAGGCGCGCGGGATTTTTCAAGCCGTGATCATCACCATCTTGTTCTGTGTCCATTTCATTAATCCCATTCGCTCTTGTATCAGCCATTACTCTATGGCTTACGGAACTCGCAAGCTCATCGCCGCAGTAACAAACGTTCGTCATGGGATTTTATCCTGGGCAAGATCAAGCCAGTTTTGTTCACAGACACCTACTTCTCAAAGATCCCTTCTAATACGACGTCGTGGTCTACCCAACGGTCTCATTTCCTTCGGCTTTTCCACCACGATGGAATATAATCTTCGTTTCCCCCCATTCGAACTACATGAACTGCCCACCTTAGTCGTCACGATTTCATTATTCCTACAACATCGGTGAGTCGTACAGTCCGTGGAGTTCTTCATTATGCAGTCTCCTCCATTCTCCGGCCATCTCATAGCTCTACTGGTCTCATTATTTTACAGTGGGTTCAATTTGGCATTGCTAATCACATTCAACTGTTGAATGGACAGTGGTATGGAATCCCCTTCTCAAATAGAAAACCCATACTGGACTTACCAGAATACAATTTGTGTCTCTTTTACGTTAATACACCTAGTTTATTGGAATATATTCAATATTCATATTGCAGTCATTATTTGCTTAGTCTGGCGAACTTGGTGCTAAATACCCCCAGGTATGCCGTTGCTAATTATCCCAACCGATTCATACACTCTTTATAAACCTCTCTCTCATTGTTACCAAAGTACAAGTTTTGTGCAGCTCATTAATTTCACAGTAGGCTTCGTAGTTCACATTAATATATATTACTTATTCCTTTTTAACATCTCAAAATTATTTAGAAATTGCACTTTAGCTGATGAAATTCGATTTGCCCAGCAAGGTTGATTGATTAAAATCGAAGTTAATTTTTATTTAATATAGAAATGAAGTTAGTATTACTAAGCATAACAATAGATAAATAAATATAAAGCATGTAAATATTGACTTATGCTTAAGATCTAGGTTAAACGCTTGCTTTTAGTTACCAAAGGGATCTGTACACGTAAACATGCAATTTTTTATAACTTACCTAAATATAATTACTTTCAGGAAAAGCCGATACCGACAAGGTCACTATGAAGACCATCGCTATGTTTTCCTTCCGGAATCGGATGCGTCCGACGATGATGATGAGGAGATCGAGCTCTTCAGTACGAAACCTAATCCGAAACCCAGGGATCCGTACATCGAGAAGATGGTGGAGGAAGGAGATACACTACAAACGCTTGCCCTTAAATTCAGTTGCCCGGTAAGGGAAGTTCTGGTAGTTATATAATTATGTGGTGTGGAACATAACATTATTTCGTACCTTAATAGCATCGGAAGTCCTCATTTGATGTAGGTAATGTTCAGCTATCCTTTCACTCATGTCTCAATGAACTTATTCAAAGATTCGGGCAAGAGTTTCAAATCTTAAAATGGCATACGTAAATTAAAGGACCTGGTTAAGTTAGCAAGTAAATAAACACTCTCCGTGTGATTGCAGATTTGACTCTTTCGTACGCTGAAGTTTATGAAATGAAAAGTTGCTGCTGCTTCTTGTTAGTCATAGAAAATAGGCACACGGGTTTAGGTAAGAATAATAAAAGACCGTCGTTCGTGAAAAACATGAACTTATCCGGACAGTTGTTTGCTACTTACTAACAATTGTAGTTAGATCTATCCAACCATATACATCCTGTATCGTGGGACCCCTTGGACATTCCAATGACTGTAAAGGCTAACAACGCAGTACAAGAAAAAAAAAAAAAAAAAAAAAAAAACAATGCAAAGAACGAGTTTAGAAATGTACAGAATGTACAGAATGTACAGACAAACACAATCAGAGAATTCCAGAAATGGTTGGACCAAAATACGATATGGTTTGTAAAAGCACGCAAATACAACAAATATGTTCTTTTCTTTTATTCCGATCGCTCTACACAACATTTAGGTTATACTGGCAAAAATAACTTGATGGATAGATGTTAAGAACTAACCCTATTAAAAATATAGACAGTATGTTATCAGATCTTTCTGGCTGCATGAGATAAAAAAAGAAACTTCCCGTCACATGCACCACAAATGCCAATAGTTTGCGATTTTCCCAAAAAAAGTAGGCAAGCAGGCATCCTTTGGCACGACGGAAGTGTTTTTTCTTCATTTCTCTTGAACTAGTAATAATTTGTACTAAAGGAAATTTAAAAAGCAAGGGAATCCCAGAGATTGGAATAAGTGCTACTGTTAATATATTAAACGTATGCTCCTATATTAAACAGAATGTCTTTTCATTTGAAGACAAGTTTTGCAAATAGTTAAATGGGCTTGCTATCGGTAACCTGCTGTCACCTATTTTGGCAGATATTGTGTTAAACCAATTTGAAACAGAGATTTTTGAAACAATAAGTATAAGCAACGCTTTTTTTTTCTACGAAGAAAGCTTCCGGTATTCACTACAAATTTATGACCGTTTATATAATTTGTACAATTAATTTCAGTGATTGAGTGAAAAAAGGTACGGTAACGTACCGCCAGAAAACACTCAGTACAAGCGATGTTTTAGATACGTTGATGATTCCTTAATTTTGTACCAACATGCCAGTGTCAGTTGACCCCCACTTCTATCAGAATTTAATTTAATTCACTCTGAGATGAAATTCACAGTGGAGCATGAACAGAATTTTCGTCCACCCCGGTAGCGCTCTCGACTTCAGTGCGAGCGGTCCCGGGTTCGATTCCCGATGGGGTCTTAAAAATTTCAGTGTTGACCCAGCATCGTGAGGACAATTGCGGAGCTGCTGTGAATAAAAGACTGTGGCGTTCACAGTGAGAGCTTCGGCTCTCCTCTCCCAACCCGTTTGGTCAGCGTGAAAGCAGTAGACCAACTCCTCCCTTCGGGAAGAGGTCTCATCCACTAGTGGATTGAATATGGCTGTGATTTATTATTATTATTATACGTGTTTTTAATATGTAGAACTTTTATACATAGTATTCTTATGTGTTAGCTGAATCTTTGAAAATACTCATTGTGACGTGAGTGTAAGCTTCAAGTACGGGTCTTTGGTACTGTTAAGGTAGGAAATTCTATTGTTTGAATTCAATTTTAAGGTTAATGTAAAGCAACAATCTCCAACAAAAGATGGCAGCACTACCTCCGTATATGTTTAATGTATTTTAATTGTTGCACGAAATTTCAATGCTGCTTCTACAAATTCAAGCCTAGAGAGTTCTAACTTTCAGGGAAGAAAGTTCATAGCCAAATCAAGAGTTCGATCAAAGACGATTTTTAATTTTCTTTTTTGTTCATTGTTGAAAGAGCTTCATTGTTATAGGTTTTGATATTCACAACAACAATCAAGCGATTTCAACAATGAAGAAAAACGAAAATATAAATAGGCGTTGAACAAACTCTTGAATTGGTTATGAACTTTCTTCCCTGAAAGTCAGAACTCCCTAGGCTTGAATTTGTAGGAGCAGCATTGAAATTTCGTGTAACGATCGATGAAAATACATATGGCCGTTAGGCATCTAAGGCTTAAATTGTGATGCATGTAACTTGTGGTTTGCTGTTTTAAGGCTAATGGATGTGTAAAAACATCCATTAACATTAGATTAAAATTCGTAAAAATTGAATAAGATCAGTGGACATATTTATAACCTAAAATTTGTTGAAAAAAACTTCCCGTTTGAACGTAATACAGCGTTCTACTGAAATAATGCAATAAACTTGAGAATGGGATTATTCACATCAGTAGAAGAAGGAAACGTTTATTTCAAAAACTTCGAAATTTCGAAAGCTGGAGGTAACCAGAGTTATCCCAACATCGACATTCGACAAATATGTGTATGACATACCGTGCTATTGCCGTTCTTGTTAATATTTTTTTGTAGTTTGTTTGTTATTAGTTTTACCGGTGAAAATCCGAAGATAAATAAAAGATAAAACTATTTTTTTTTCGTACACTTTATTGAATTAACATTTTTTAGGTATTCAAAGAAGTTATGGTTCTACGTAGTCTGCATTCAAATTTACACTGTTTCCACCGGATTTGGCAGTCTCTTGATTCCTGTATCGTAGAAAGTGATGTGTGCGAAACCAGTTACAAACAAACTCTTCCACCTTCTCATTGTGGCTGTGTTTTTTTACACAATATTACGTCCACTAACCATAATTGTATGCTATTAAAACACACACGTGTTTATCGATAGTGTTTTATTTCCGAACCGTTCAAGTTTATCTTCTTGGAAACTTTCTGTCGGTTTCACATTTTCTTTAGTTCAAAACAATGCGTT
>JAGDQP010004055.1:0-88306 GCA_022664845.1 Lepisma saccharinum | reverse complement strand
TTTGATCAAAGCACCATATTTAAATTCATAGGTAAGCGAAGTGAGCTCATTACCGGCTCTCTTTTAGAGGAAAGTCTGAGCTATTGCTTAAACTATTGCCGTTCTCAAATTTGGCCAAGAGTCTACTATCGACTCTTGGATAGACGATTATCCTGGTAGAGCTACTACCGTTCTACACATGATTGGGGGAGTCGGAATGGTTATTTTTGGGTGGGTTTAAAGACACGATTTATTGGAGCACCGGAGAATCTTCGTTAGATGAATTTCATCAGAAAATTAGAGCAAGCAAGGATTTCAGAAATAAATACTATTAATCTCTCTCAGAAAAAACTTGTGTATCATTCACAATAAGAGCTTGATCCTAAGACCTCAACTTTATAAAGCACGTTAATTCTAATTTGAGCAGCATTGTTTTGATTTATGTTATTTACAGCTCTGTTAAGTTCGTATCCTACTTCGCCGCAGACGAACCGTAATTTATGTATCTGCGAGGCAGGTATCTGGCTCCCATTAGGTATTCTATGTGAAGTGTCGTGCGGATTGTATATCAGTCGGGAGCTGGGGGCAAATTTGAATATAAAGTTTGTAGTAGATTTGGCTGTCGCTCGATAGGCATTGTAAGCTGGATATTTATTGATTAACATTATTCTCTTGTGTCATTCAGAGGATATATGAGTTCTTATTCTTTCTCTGAGCCAAATCCAGAGAAGTCGTGCTCCCAGAAGAGAGATTTGTCTGGGACGTCATCCGCTGATATTTACGAGGTCGAAGTTTGAACTCTTTTTAAGGCCGCACGTAACCATAGCACAACACATGTGTACGTTTACTGCACACTTTTCAAAAACAAGTCCAGAAAATGAAGTGAATAATTCTTTCTTATTCTAAAGTTTGGAGGTGGAAAATGAGACAAAGAGAATTATTAAGCGCCATTACTGAATGGGTATATTAATAGAAATGTTGGCACAGCACACTACAATAGCTTTAAGAAGCAAAATGATGCTTCAACAAGAAGTGAAAAAGTCATGCTAATTCAGTCAATTAACAATGTTACTATCACTTTGGTAAAACTTTGGTAAACTTTATTTTTATATGGGCCAGTGTAGTAACTTTGGACTTCGGCCCGTCACGATTCGCCTTTAGCTTTTAAAATCCACACCATGCCGGGACTCGAACTCGGGACCTTCGAATCTATGGCCTACCACCGCAGACCGCTCGGTCACTCGGCCGGCTACTATCACTTTGGTGTTCACAGTGTTGCAGATACTGAGAATAAAATTGTGTTTATCGCATGTAGGTGTTTATATTCAACAAGTGTTTCAATATGTACTATCTCTCAGGATCATCATTTCACTTGTACAGCATTTGTGATTTCAAAACACTATTCACTACATTGCATGTACGACATTCCTTCAATATGACTGGAAAAAAAAATATTGTATGCTCATTCAGTTTCAATTCTATTTAATTTTAAGGTCTTTAAGCAACTTTAGCTCAGGCCGAATGGATGATGATGGGATGAAGAAAGTGGAAGGAAAGGGAAGAATCCAGAGAAAACCCAGGTACATGATGTTTGTCCACCACAAAGCCCATATGGTATGAGCAGGGATCGAACCAACGTACCCTAGCACCAGTTCCTTTTCATATAACAATGTTACTTAGGCTTAGCAACATCTGACCATTTCGAGGTTGATCAACACATAATTTTGGGCATGAAAGTCTAAAATGTTCATGAACTTTGTGAACTTTGATTTTTCGAAAGGTATTCGACAATTGCATCATGAAGTTCAACAAATACAATGGCATTCTCGTTTCGTTCAACTCTGTAGTAATATGAAATACCTTCAAGTTAAGCTCTCGCCGGCACCTTTCCGCTCCTCTATACCGGCCTGAGTCCTAGATGCCCAAAGGCCATAAATAAAAATATCAATGGAAGTCCTTTATAGTCGTTTCTAGTGTACACATTTAATAGACCAAGCAGAAACTGGATTCTCTTCGGTCATTCACTGAGACAATTATAGCTAAATTCATTGTGCCTGAAATCCTCCTAGTTCAATTAGGTGGGGAGAGGTATGAAGTGTCAAAACTATTGCCAATATATTTGTCATTCGGCGTGTAGGGGTTAAACCCCGTAAAACGAGTCTTTTGAACACTCCTTGTGCTCGTTTTAAACTCTATCAAGGTTTGGCTCGTCTTTAGATCTTCCATTACGTTTCACATCAATCACTGGTTATAGAAAGTTATAGTCTAATACAGAAAGAGCGAACAGAACATATAGCGAAAATATATTGACTTCAAACCGCTAGAAGACTCTTTAACTGGAGTTGGTGCAGAATATATATTTACCTATTATCTCGTATTTCTGGTATTTCTGAGTTTCTAACTGTCAACTTCGATCCACACTGTTCCATAGATTGAATTTCCCAGTCATCGGAGGTTCTCAGTTATACGAATGAGTTTTCTTTGCACGTGGTCACGAGTGTCAGTTTTACGTGATTGCATTGAATGAAGTGGTTCCGAGTCCACTTTAACAGCAACTATAGATCCTGTCCTTAGAAGCTCTCCAGCTCGTTTAGGGAATTAATATCAATGAATATTAATAAATCCACTACGCAACCCCCCCGATATCAAAAACGTCGAGTTGAAACGTTCGTAAATCGGGGACTCACAGTATCAGTAATGAATTATAATGTATCGAAAGTAAAAAAAAAAATCTTTCGCATGTGTTTTATCGCAATGCAATATAAACTGATGCATTACCAACGTCATCTACGCCTTCATAATTCTTTCCGGAACAAAAGGCGTAAAATTATTATCTTTTCTTTGCTCTTAAATCTTCGAAAGTTGCCTTAGTGGCCAAGTATACACTACAAAAAGGAACCTTTGCGTACTCACAGGAAACGAGACAATAATTTACTGTAAAATTAGTGCAATGAACTGAGCTCTGAGAGGGCAGAATTTAATCAAGACATGAGGCGTTATATGTCTTTAACTGTTCTCTAAGAAAGAAAGAAAAGAAAAAAAAAGTGAAAATTTAGGTGACTCGACGAAGGTTTAGCAACACGGAAAGTTCACACAGTAAATATCCATATTTGACAGCATGGTTTAAATCATGTGTTTTTTAATATAGTGTTTTTTTTCTCATGTCCTTAGCATCAGCAATTGAATGATCACTAAGGTATTTTGACGACACACCTGCAAAAATGCAATAACGTGTTCTGACGAAAACTGGCAATGTAAATAGCCTAAATGCATATATCCTATTTAGCAGTCACGACTATGAAACACATGTAATTTATGTTGTACAGGTCTATTGGCAAACTAAGACAGAGAGAGAGAGAGAGAGAGAGAGAGAGAGAGAGAGAGAGAGAGAGAGAGGGAGGGAGGGAGAGAAAGGGAGAGAATTTATAATCAGTTTTTTTTAACTTGTCTCTCTCCCCCTAGTTACCCTTTATTCTTAACTAAAGCCATGAATATATATCTCCACATTTTCATTCTGCATAGCTCAATCGAGAGTGGGTGACAACTCAGAAAAAAAAAATCAAAGAAAAAGAAAAAGATTCACAGCTAATAAATACCTCGTGACACAAGTACTAAACAACCAATCAGAATGATGTTTAATTTTCCCTCTACAACCTTCCTGTAAGAAAGATACCTTTGATTATAATGAAAGTATACCTTCATATATCTTTTGAGAGCATTTTAATTCAAGAACCTTGTACACAACTAAATATACACAATACATGCATTCATCAATATCTTATGTATATGTTATTTGATGAGACTAGTTTTTGTGCGCCCGCAACAAGAGAGTAATTTAAACAAAACACTGATACGTTCGAGCTCTTCAATTTGACCGGACACTTGAGATCATGAGAATCAATTAAGAGACTGGTTTCTCTTTCTCACGCACACTGGTACGCACATCATAGTGTGTGTGTGTGTGTGTGTGTGTGTTGGTGTGCGTCCTTAGAACATTTCGTGAAGCTAGAAACAGAATCATGGGATAGCTTCGGAATTCGTTTCCGTGCCGGGTCGAAGTCCAAAGTTACTAGATTGGCCCATATAAAAATCAAGTTTTCGGAATTCGTTTGTCGCCAATGAACGAAAGTACCTGCGAATAAAAAATGACGAACTAATATTTATGAGGTTCTTGGCTCTAATTCCTCAAAGGGTACATAAAAACGAAACACTACAAGTATTAGCCACAGTACTATTATCATGTGAATTTAATCTTACCATAAAAATATTCTTATTTTCATGTCAAGCATTCCAATCGCTCGTCGATCTTGAATTTTTATAACCTCTCTCCCAGGGTTTTCACCAAGATTTTCAGTTTGCGGGGCATTAAGTCAAAATTGGGAGGGTGTAAAGCGGAGTTTCATAAGATAAAATAAATTTTATAGGTGGTAATAGCACTATGGCTTACGCCCGTCCCGATGGAGTTTCGGACGGTTTCTATTGATATTTTTTTGACAGTAATATTTTAAGTAGGGGTGCGCTCGAGAATTTAGGGGTGATACCTTTCCAACGGAGATTAGGGTGGGTCTGGGAGAATCATTCTTTTCTCCTAATATGTCGAAGCACCTACTTTTTGTTTAGGAATATTCAAATACTATTGTTCTCCTTCAACATAGCAGATATTACTGGGGGAGGGGTAAAATGACACTGACTTAAGTCACAAGTATGTAATTAATTATTCAGAAAAAAGGAGGCGCCAAAACTAACAGTAAAAAAGCAAGTAATATTTTGTATATGATATTATTAAATATGTAAAAAAAAATAATAGTGAAACAGGATATTATAAAGTTCTGGAGTTACGATAGACACACACTGTGCACCACTCCATTTCTCCATGCCAATTGCACTGAAAATCAAAGTTCACTTAAAGTGTACAATATGCCCCCAAAAAAGTTCACAATATGTTCTAGTTTTACCACGTTTTTAGTACATAACTTAAGAACTTTTCGTGAAATTAATATGAACTAAGCCACATTTTTAGTGCAAAACACGTGAACTTCTGGTGTCTTAATACTTTATTCATGTACAAATAGTTCACTTAACAATAACAAATGTACTAAAAGTGATCTGAAAACAAACTCTAAATAAAGTGAACTACGGTAAATATGAACTTAATGGATGCACTATGGGTAAGAACCAAATAAAATTACACATCGAGCACACAAAAGACTCACATTTTTTTCAGAATGTTCACATAAAATGCACATGTATTCATGTCAAGTTCATTTTTTTTGGTGTTTTTTTTTTTGTGATTCTTGTGCCCGTAGATTTTCAGTGTGTATATACCTCTAAACGCAACCAGTATGTAAACAGACGAATCCTACCGAACGTAGCCGTAAAAAATGAGGTTTAAAAATCTCCCCACTTTTTTTTTTCTTTTTTGTTCACCGGCTTCTTCACCTGTAAGGAAAATCTCAAATCGAAAATGTCACTGACGTCACTTTCTTGTGAGAAAAAAAAAGGACAACCTCAATGCAAATGACTGATACGAACAATGTTGACTCTGAGACACCAAGAGACCGTAGCTCAGTTTTTAGATGCTTGTCTTAACACGATGCCAGTAACCGCTCATCTTGACTGAGGTTTTCGAGAGTCTTTCCTCAGTCATACCAACGCAAATGCCGGGATGGTACCTACTAACTAGGCCCTGACCGACTGACTACCTTCCAACATCCTCTCCGCACCCTAACCCGGCATGAAATATCTAAAGGCCATAAAATCATTCATTGAATCTCAAACAGTGACTTGCGGTACTAAACCAGGGGGAGATGTTTATTCAAGCATTAGCACAACACAGTTACTGTGAAACCATTATAACCTTTTTCATTTACAGTAACGAGTATTATAATTATTTTTAAATGAAGAAAGTTCTTCCGTTTACCTAGTCTTAAATGAGAGTGATTTCCACACAAATCTGACACTAACTTACCCTTATAAAACTCCCAAAATGCAAGAGAAACAACCGTCGAACTTCTCCAAAAAACGCAGATTATTTAAAGAGCTCATCATTGCTACATCAAATGAAAAACTCTCTCTGTAGCCTTTTTCTCTTTATATCCTTCTTAGCTTAAGTCCCCACCTAGTTCAGATTTTAACCACCAGAGGGGAGAGGAAAAGAAGCTTTAGAAGATATCACTTCTGTGATGAAAGATGCAAGAAGATTGCCGAATCATAAAAGAGAAGACCAGTGATTACTAAATACTGCTACTTCGTTGGGCGGAATTTTATGATGGTGATTACTCAAAAATAACTTAAAAAAAAAAACCTCCAAAATTAAGACACTCATAAAAAAAAGTGGCCGTCACCATTTAACAATAAATTTTGATTTGAAAACAGCTGAGGGCTTCATTTTTTTTTATTATTATTTCTTTTTACAACAAGAGAGAACTATAAAGGATAGCAATTAAATGATGCCTTAAAATAATTACATTTTTAACGACAAAGATTTCAATTTTGGAAACCCGTTATCTCAGTAGTGACACAATTACAATAGTAGTAGTATTTTATACCGAGAGATGTCTCTAACAAGTCAAGTAAGAATACGATAATACGTTGTGTAAAGAAATGGTTGAAAACAACAAATTGGATGACATGTTACAGCCCATTATTATCTCGGACTGAAAGAACGCTTTGCTCTTGAAGTAACGTCTAAAATTACTCTTTCAGAGAGGCATAATATTCCCAGTTCTTAATGTCGCATTATGACAGAAATGCCATTAAATTCTTTGGATGTATTTTGTAATATATAGTATCACGATCTGAAGATGTATAAATTTCGGTTTTATGTCGAAGTTTGTTTGACATGTTTCCGATATGCACAAACGAAAGCTCTTTTATCTAATAACGCATTATGAAACGGAAATAGATATTCATACTAGAATCATAGAGATGAAAGTAAAAAAAATCAAACTGGTACTGATGAGTTAAACGTAAGTGAATGAAAATATAATTCACTATTAATTCACATATCAATGAACCCTCAGTAAAGATTGGACTGCTTCAACACGAAAGGAATCTCAGCAGGGAAATGCCAAACCAGTACGCAGAGATGTGATTGGTTGACGCAAATTATGTCATGTTTAAGCGCTGGCAAGAGTAACACAACCGACAATCTGCAGTTTTTGAAACGTTAACAAGAAACGAATAGAAAACTTTTCAATGTTCTCACTATTTTAACAATTATAATTAGTGTGAAAGATTCAAGTGAGTATTTCTTGCGAATTAGACGCCTATATCATATTCATGTTCAGTATAATTCAGTTCATTCAAGTTCAATTCTCCCATTTAATTTTGTTCACCCCAAACAAAGATTTTAGCACTTTGCTTCTCCGAGTTCCCCTTCAACTACACTGTTAAAAATTTTCTAAGACATTCCTGGAGAAAGTTAGGCAAAGTTGCCTGGGAATTTCCTGTAACTTAGCTACTAAACCACCTTTAGGGATTCCGTCAGGATTTTCAGTTTGGGGGTGTAAAGTCAAAATTGAGAGTCCATAAGGGGAGTTTTGCACGGTTTCTATAAATTTTTTGACGGTAAAAATTTTAAACTTGTAGGGTGTTCCTGAGAATTTGGGGTGTCTGGTGGAAGCACAGGCCACTTTGCAGGTTTCAGGGATAAAGAGACAGTGGTGGTTTAAAGCTAGAGCGCTCACCTCAGGTGTTTGGGATCGTCGGTTCGATCCCTGCTCATGCCATGTGGGTTTTGTGGCAAACAAACACCCCGTGCGTGGGTTTTATAGGTGTTCTCCTATTTCATCCCACTTTCTTCATTCCACCAATTCATCTATCATCATCCTTCCAGCCTGAGTCAAAGTTGCCTAAAGGCCTTAAAATCAAATTCAGGAAAGAAAAATGGAAGTCTCAAGCGAGATTTGAACACGGGTTCTTTAGTTAGATTTCAACGTCTTAGTGCCTGGACTAAATTGCCACTGAAGATATCAGTACATCAAAACAGTAGAGAAGGTCTGCATGAAATATATTGCCTGAACCCCGAAAACACAAACAAAATTACTTCCATGACTAACGTCATGCTCTAATAACTCTTTCTATTTGTCAAGCAGAGATTGCAATCCTCATTCAATGAGAATATTTCAAATTTCTTTAAAATACGTGATTAAAATGGCGGCAGCAAACACTTGGTCAGAATTGCATGTTTGATTACAATGACCTCTTTCTGCACATGTGCGAAAATCACCCTGGAACAAGAAAATGAGAATCTCCAACCACACAAAAGAAATCTCTCGGTGCTTTTGGCAAACACTATTCAGAAACAATAGGATTTGTGCAATTACTTTGCATTTATTTGGAACATTACTAGATATATCGAACCAGGTTCACAAATTATTTCACAGTGTATTTCTACACATTTCGAAGTATTGCGAGATTCTAGGGGAATATTTTACACGAATATTTTTTTTAAACTTCTTGTACACATTCTTCATACGTATATATTGACAACATTAAGCGTACTCACTTGCACATCATATTTCTTCAATTTATAACGAGAAAAGTGACGAAACCGTATATCTAGAGAGTTCAATTTCTTAATACATTACAGAGACAACGTGCGTTCTACCCTTGTTCCCGCCAAATGTTTTTTTTTTACTAGACTACAAGAATGATTTGTTAATACATTCGGAGTGTAAAAACAGTTTTGTTTACATCTCTACACATTTAAAGTGTTCAAAAGTAAGAAAATCAGAAATTTACTCAATTTTGGTGGGTGTGCAAAAGATGCTCTGCTGTCCAAAGGCCTGCTGTAGATTTTTTTTGAACGGTGTATTTATTTACACAAGGTTTCAAATACAGCAGTACTGCCATTCTACGCTGAAAATAATAACACATCCTTGGTCAACAATCATAATATGAACATCGTTAACAAATTAACATCAATAACAAATGCAATATTATTTACAAATAAAACAATAATATAAACATAACATCACAGGTGTTCACAGATTTTTTTTCTTTACTGTTTTCGAAAAGCTTGTTCAGAGCAATACTGAAAATGTCTATTTCTGGTGGTAGGTGATTATATTTCGATACCATTCTAACGAACATAGAGCGTTTGACAATTTCTAGTCTTGATGTTGTGTGTGTGAATATGTTGCTATTATGTGTAAGACGAATAAGTTTATGAAAGTTGAGTTCTGAAAGCAGGAATTCAGACCGAACTATGTTGTTAGATGTGGAAATAGATTTGATTAAATGTCTGATAGATTTCACCTTGTATAGGACGTTCGAATATTTATAATATTCAGAATGTCGGTGTTACTTAAGGATCTCGTTGCGGGAACTCTGTATTTAACAATGGCGATGAAGAAACTTAAGACAGAATGAAGACGTGTCAAGTGAGAAGAATAAACCATATTCTAATTAGGAGAGCAGTATTCCAATTTAGGTGAATCGAAAGCTTTGAAAAAAACAAGTTGAGAGGGGAAAGGCTTTGAATTTCAGTGAATCTGTACAGAAAACCAAGTACAGTAGAACTCCGTTAATCCGTCTGCTTTGGAACTGAGGGCATGGTCGGAATGCAAGAAAAGTCAGATTATGAGAGGAGCAAAAATATTTAATATATTACATTAAAGTGCAAAGAAATCCATTTGATAATTAAGAAAAAATGGGAAAAAAAATAAACTGTTCGCCTTGTAAAAATCACTGCTGTAACAATAAATAGTACTAAAGCACGAGAATGTACTGGTTAAGTGTCACGCTAACTGACTCAACAATATACGTAGTGTTTCAAGGACAAGTGCAGAAATCCGCCATATTTTCTATACCTCCTTCATAGTCGGATTATGCGAGGAGTCGGACCATTGGAGGTCGGATTACCGCGGTTCTACTGTAATTTCATAGCATTGCTTGTAGTGGTCTTAATATGCTTAGTAAAAGTTAGTTTCATCGAAAATTACACCCAATTTCTTTGAAGACTTACTTGCTTAATGAGGATATTGTCAACAAAGTATGTGGACACCATTTTGTTTTTTTTCAATGAAATTGTAAGAGTGAAGCACTTTAAAGGATTTAGTGGTCATATTTCAAATATTACAACCAAACAAATATTTCAGAGATATCGTGTTAAAGAACGAGGGCGTTATTAATGGCTGTTACTTTTCTGAAATGTTTTCAATCACCTGTAAAACCGAAGAATATTGCTGGAAGGTGAAGTTGAGCGAGACGGAAGGTCATGAATGTATTATCAGCGTATGCTTCTAATTTAATTAATATTAAAACAATATTTAAATGGATGGTGCCTCATGGTAATGGATAATGCATTATAAATTCTAATTAAGCATGGAATTCTCATTTTCAAGTTCAACCTACCATACTATTTACAATTCGGAACAAAGTAAATAATAAGTACAAAAAGCAACACGACTTGGTGCCCTTTCGAAAAATAAATAAAACTATACCAGATTGGCAACACTGTCAATCAGATTTTAATATCCAATATACCCTATTAACCCTTAAATCAAGTATCTAAAGACGTAATTTTACCGTAATGCATCGTTTCTGATATATCCTGAAGTATTTATATTATTTTCTCTGTTACTGTCAATTTTGGGTTCCAAGTTAAAAACTCTGAGCTTAAGGTCATTACATTTCTAAAATGAAGTGGATTTTATTTAACCCATTGGAGAATATTACTTTTTTTGTTGTTTTAGTGTGCGTAATCGTCTCCTACAATTTGGTCAAATATTTTGGAACAATCCTGAATATACAACAGGGATATTCCGGGAACGTTTTGATATACCTGTGTTTATCTTCCTCATACATAGTTCTTTTGTTTGCATGCAATTCTCATTCAGCCGCGGTGGCTCAACGGATAGAGCGCTCACCTCTAGCGCTTGGGTTCGTCGGTTGAAACCATGTTCGTGCCAAGTGGGCTTCATGGTGGAGAAACACCGTGTGTGTGGGTTCTCCCGTTTCCTCCTACTTTCTTCATTCCATCAATCATACCATTATCATCCATCCGGCCTGAGACAAAGTTGCTTAAAGGCCTTAAAAATTAAATAAAAAAATAATATGCATTTCTCAAGCCATGTATTTATGAAGCAATATGTAGTTGTTTTTTTTTTAAAAAAAAAGAGTGTTTGTTAGTATAAAGAATCCTTACGATGGGTTGTCCTTCCGAAGTTACCATATACATTGATATATGTGTATTGTAGAGTAGGCAAGTTATCTCACCCCTCCCCCTTTAAAAAAATAAATAAAACTGAAGAACATTACACCACGAGGAACGAAAGAGGTACTGAAAGTTTAACATATCTCTTGGGATGTAAACCCAAAACCCTCTACGTCGACAAGAATAGAGCAAGAAGAAGCTTCCAGACGCTGAATCGATGAATCAACAACAACAGCAAGGTTGTCTATAATCTTTTCTCCTTAGACTGGTAGACGGTGGTAGTTGTGCGATAACACCAGAACATCTTTAAGAACATGAACACCATACCATCCCACCATTATCAACAGCTGGGAGAGCTCTGAATTTTACAACCAGTAGAGAAACCTCTACGTCTTTTCTTTTGGTGAAATTAGAGCAGATTAGAGGAAGATAAGGAAGTCGCGCTTGTTTATTTGGACAAAAATCTGTGTTTTCCTTCCCTGTATCATTCCATCGAAGAAGAGGCTTTGTTCCACAAAAGAACCACAGCTGGAGCGAAAATGTAAGAAGTAGACAGAAAAAAGTACTTGTAGAAAAAGGAGCAATACAAAGACGCAGAGCGAGAACCGACAATTTCTTTTTTATTATACAGGGTGATTTAGAAAATCGTGACATAAATTAAAGAGCGAATTTCTTATATATAAAACAAAATAATTTTCTCGTAAAAATCGAAATATCCATTGTGTCGGATGTATATTTCGATCATGGTGCAGCACCGTCACAAATGACGTCAAATTTTAACATATAATGACGCATGACATTCTGTCACAAATCGTAATCCAAGTTGTATCTACTACATCAAGTAAAGCAAAGTTTGCAATTGAAAACTGCAGCATAGAGAGAATCTCTATGCTTGCCTATTGATCATTATTAATACCTTGAACATGAAATTCTTATGCGGACCAGGTAGCCGCGCGGTCTAACGCGTTCGAAGGTCCCGGGTTCGAATCCTAGCTGGGACATGGATGTTTGTGACTGTGGAATTTAACTAGAACGGGACGGATAATCGTGACGGGCCGAAGTCAAAAGTTATTAGAATGGCCATTACAAAAGAAAGTTTACCATTTTTTTTAAAATGAAATTCTTACATTGGGAAAACCCATTTTCTCAATTAGAAACTTAGCTCAAAATAG
The DNA here is from genome assembly GCA_022664845.1 of Lepisma saccharinum. Classification (NCBI taxonomy): domain Eukaryota; kingdom Metazoa; phylum Arthropoda; class Insecta; order Zygentoma; family Lepismatidae; genus Lepisma; species Lepisma saccharinum. The sequence goes on along the minus strand of JAGDQP010004055.1, from coordinate 75,994 downwards.
ATAATTATGTTGGGTTGGGTACAACGTTGGTTGTAATTTACTGTAAGCCTTGTCTTGTGTCATAGTTTGACGAGATATGACGTCACGATAGTGCGCTATATTTGATACTTGTACGTAGATCTGATACTGCGTATGTTTCGAAATTTATTCAAAGGAACTATTTTGTTGTTTCGGTCTAAGGGGTGCATTCTTGAAATTATAGCCAACATTTTTGAACACTCGGTATGTTATCCTCTGATACAGAACAAAAATAAAAGTCCATTCTCGGTCTGTCAAATAAAATTATTGGTAAACAAAGTTGTAAAATGCGTATATCATATGCAAAGGGACTACTTATCCATACGGAGCTGGAAGTACTTTTGTATCCTATAATTTCTCAGTAACATAATGCTAACGAAAAAATAGTGTATTTGAAACGGATTAATATCCATGCGTATTATATATACTTTTTACCACACTATATATATTTTTAGATTATTTAAGTGGAGATAATATCACTATTCTTTATTTAAAAATATCATGCGCATAATTTTAGTATTTTTAGATAATTTCCCAACATAAACTACGAAACTCCTGTATAATAGTAAATAACCATGTTTTGTAACTACGAACTTCTTCCAAATAAAAACATACAGGCTATGAATTACAACGATAGAAATAGGGTAATAAATACATGAGTAAAATAGGTTCGTATTAAATGCTATGAAAGTTCCTTCAAATTTACGAAGAAGGACAACATTGATAACAAAAATAACCTCTTTTCAGCACATACTACAGGCGTAGAATTTGCTTGAACCAAAATATTATTTACCTTCCATTACGTTCAAATATAAATCAATGCGAGAGACTTATATTTCTAAAAATGAACATTGTAATTTTGCACTACTGTGGATGGAGGCGGTCTCATAGACTTTACAGTATATGAACCTGTCAGACAGGTCCAGCATATATCAAATGGAAAAAGCTGGTATCTATGTTTGTACAACAAGAAGCGACGTCATAGGAATACACAATAATCAAGACCTCCATTTTGTGGTTCTGTTCCTTTTTATGCTTAGTTTTATTCCTCCCCGTCTTTCATGTTATCTTGTCACTAAGGACGCTCCTTAATTGAATAAAAACGAGGGAATTCCCAGGTTATCATAATTAAGAGCTTTTCTGATTTCAGCAATTAAGATGGTGGCATTTATAATTGCTTCTTAGTGCATTTTAAATCTCGTGCTCAAAATTTACATGTTAAACTTTGATAAACTTTTATTGTGCTTGAGTAAAATTTTTAGTAACTACTCACTTCGCATGTCCCGATTATTTTATGAGACCAACCGTTTTTGAAATTCACAAACATCCATGCCCCAGCTGAGATTCGAATCCGAACTCTCTTGGAGCAATCTTTCATATTCATTACTGTGGATTCCTCACATATTTTGAAAATGATAACGTTCTTTAAAAATTTTGCTATTTCATTTCAATTTTACTATTTATTTCATTTTCTTTTCTATAATTTTATCTTGTACATATATTCAAACACAATTACCCAATGCTCGTAAAATGAACCTTACAAGTTAAGAAATACAAGATTTCAGATATTAGAGTCATTTGTTCAAAGACGGCTTTAGTCGACCGCTAAACTTCTACTCAGCGCTAAGTTGAGGCCAACTCTCATTTTGCGTACTAACATTGGTCAAAATCAGACTTGGCCTCAACTTAGCGCTCACTAGAAGTTTAACGGTCGATTGTAGAACTGATCCTTTTACTGTGCGAAGACGATTCCCTCGACACTCATGTTACCTTTACTCATGAGTGACAGTGTTTGAGTCTTTGTATTTGACGATTTCAGCACCAGGTGTCTCTACTGGAAATTGGTGCTGGAGAGGGAGTTGCTGTGTCACATGAAATATAGAATTTATATATCATTACACATTATTAATTTTATCCCTGCTTCCTTGAAAATATATATATATACAAATATAGCGTCTGCAAAACAAGGAAAAGAAAGCGAAAGCAGGCGATATTTCTATTGTGACTAATAATATATCACATAGAATTAATGAACGTTCGACGGTATTTTACTCGCTCAAAAGAAGAAATAAAAAAAGAAATGATCTTGACAGGGGGTTAGAGACAAAAATATCCTCCTGATCTTCGAGGCTTCCATTACAAAACAGAAGCAGGCGAAGTGTCAGTTCTCTTGACTGGCACTTTAAAACAAGACACTCTCGAGGGATGAATGATGGGGTTGCTTATTTCGTTAGACGAAAGAAACAGGTTTCTTTGAGCATTATAGCTAATGAAAGAGGAAATAGAAGAGACATCACCTAAAAGCAGAAGAAGTCAACTCTTATGTGCATAGATTCTCTCATAATCTAACACAAATATATATATATATGAGTGCCAGAGAGAATATACATAACGAGAGGTTTTATTTCAATTGCTTGAATACCGACGAGATATCAGAGACAATTTGAAGCAGTTCATGGTAAGTGCGAAAGATGGCAGTTGTATACAACTTTTAGACTAATTAGGAAATTGACTCCGGTGGGACACGATAATTAGCATGAAACGTCCATAGTGACTTGATGACGTGTTCAAATGAACACTCCTGTAATACTACGTTTCAGAGTTTCGCAGAACACCAGTTACAGGACTTCAAAGTTTTCGAAATTTTGTTCTGAACGCCTGAAGGGCAGACAACACCTCATACACATGTGTTGAAGTTATGCATTTCACATTCACTTTTTATATAAAAGGTTGCGCTGAAGTTAATTAAATGTTAGATTAAAGTTGTTGATGAAGCTGATATGTTAATTAATTGCTCTGATCCCTGCCAAATGCGAATATAATAAAAATACAGGGTAACCCAAAGAAAAGTTTCCATCCCGTAAATTTCGTAGCCAATTGATTTCCAGGAGAAATCCGACACATGCCCCTTTGTAAGTGAGTGTGTGTCATCGTGGTCAAGCATTGAATGCTGTCCCATTTTATCGTGGTCTAGTGGCAAAAAGTGAAATTTTCTTGTTTGACAACATGGGCCAAGCGATACATCATGCTAATGGTCTTTAGGTTCTATTTACAAAAACATGTGCTCATCCACTAGTTTCTTTGAAAACTCTGCGGGAAAATGCGTTTGCAACTCTCAAATATTATAAAGTGAAACTTGGTAAGTAATGATCTGTGAGAGTTTCATACTGATTTTTTTGTCCCACCGGAGACAGTTTCCTTGTAAGTGTGGTTTTGATATTTCGTACGGTTTAGCAGTTCCAATAGCTCGTTTTGATGAACCCATTATTACAACAGTAACTTCGTTCGTCGCCAGTAAGTCAAAACTAATGACAGCAGAACACATGGAACAGTATATATATATATATATAAGAAAATATGGAACATTGAATTCGGGAAGTCATGAATTCAATCCCAAGGCAAATGCCGGGATAGGCACCTTCAGCATAGGCCCTAGCCGGAATCCTTTCGTCTCTCCTATTCCAGCCTGAGCCTTAGATACCTAAAGGTCATAAATAAAAGTTCAATTCATAGGAAATTGAACAGAGATTGTCAATATCTGAAGGTCGGTATAAATATTTTGCTGAATACACACACGCAAGACAATTGATTTAAATTACTTTACAGAGAGACCTAAGGCCTCTTTTATTAGTCACCGGAGTGGCTAATACCCACTAGAGGGTTACACTCTCTCTATAGGGAGGGATGTGTAGGAAAAGGAGGATGCTTAGGATTAGAGATGGTCTAAGGGAGGTTACAAAATTCATTCATCCTTTATTTTATTTAAATCATAAATATATGGTTGGCATTATAAGCTTTATGATTATAATCATATGTTAGGTTGTGGATCCATGATGATGATGATGGCTAATGAGTAATGAAGATGAGGTGCAATTTTACGCCACAAACATTAAGACGGATAGGTGAGGGTGAATTTTCTTTCCCAGGGGCGACTCTGGGTATGATGGGAGACAGATGAGCCCTTGTCGAACACTATGATGGAAGACCTTGCTATGATGGCGGTGATAGGTGAGAGAACATGTAATAAGAATGATGATAATGATAGAGAGAATCAATGTCTTATACTGTAGTTTCTAGTGGGTTTGTATGTACATAGATGTAAGGACCGGAATAGGTAGGTTGGAGATTCATGTTAAGTACTGAGCGTGCTGCGAATTGGAGTTGAGATAGAACGTTGTTTCTTTGGAATGGGTGTAAGTTTTTCAAGGTAAGGGTAATCAACGAAAGGTATTGATTGTAATAGATTGAGAATTATTATTATTATTTTTTTTTAATGCTAGCATGTTGCTAGCTTCCCCCAAAGGGCTACACCCTCTATTTGGGAAGGGAAGTTTTAGTATGATGGGATTATAGGGAATGTAAGGTGGGCTATGGGATTTTAATTTATTGGTTTATTTCTTTATTCTTTTCATCTTTATTAACTCTTTATTTACTCATCCTTAGACTTGATATTGGACATTATGAACTTTTGCTCATAATCATAACTTTGGTGTCATGGGACTTTGCTTATGAGAAATGTGAGTGAGGTGCAGTTAGACGCCACAACACGGTGATGACACTAAGGACAGATGCTTGTGAATCTTCTTGTTCAGGGGCTTCTCTGAACATAGATGGAGACAGGTGACGCCCTGTTAGTACACTGATGATTACTGTGCAATATATGAGGGTGCTACGTGCTGAGGCATGTCTGGTAGATGAAAAGCTGATAGATATGCAAAGTCAGGATGATTGGGTGGTAGTGTGTAATGGTATAGAGTGAATAAGAGGGAAAGTGGTGGTTGGACGTATGTAGTTCGAATAGGATGAGTCTCGTGATTCTGAATAATGTCATGTAGGAGTAGATGGTTTTCTTCATATCTGCGTGTGATGTATTTAGTCCTTAGTTTCTCTAGCAGATGGGGGAATGTAATTCGTTCATATAGTTCATGAGTAGGACTAGGAAGTTTTACCCGGTATGCAATTCTGAGGGCATGTCTTTCAAGAATTTGAAATTTCTTATAGAATTTGACGTCTGCTGAAATCCATGCAAGGAACCCATAGGTAAAGACTGGGCGGAGAAAAGCTTTATACGTGTTGATGATAGTAGTTGGCTTTAGACCCCAGATGGTACCTGTGAGACGTTTCAGAAGATTTAAGCGATTGGTTGCTTTTGAAATGATTTTCTGTAAATGAGGTCGCCATGTGAGATGGTGGTCGAAGATTATGCCTAGGTATGTTACTTGTTTAGATGGAATAATGGGCTCATGTGAGACTTGAATATTTAATTGATTGGGATTTCTTCGAACTCTTGATCTGCGTCTAGGTGGGATGAAGACAATGGCTTGAGTCTTGCGAGAATTTATGGTGAGCCCCCACTTACTGCACCATGTGGTGAAAGTGTTGATGGCCTCGGTGAGTGTGCGATTGATATGTTGCATGGAGTGGCTGAGGGCAAGAAAGGCAGTGTCATCGGCGTACTGAAAAAGATGGATGTTGGGTGGTAAGGGTGGAAAATCTGCGACAAAAAGAAGGTATAAAAGTGGGGATAGGGAGGAACCTTGTGGTACACCGCAGTGTAGGAAGACAGGGTGAGAGATAGCAGAGTTAATGTTGATGTAGGCTAAACGGTTGGTAAGGAAGTGGAAAATGAATCGTAGGTATGTGACAGGTAGTCTGAAAGCTTGAAGTTTGTAGATAAGAGCCTGGTGCCAAACGCGATCGAAAGCTTTTTCTAGGTCGAAAAGGATTAAACAGGAAGGTTGTGATGTGTTGTAATGGTTAATGATCATATTTGTAAGTCTGAGAAGTTGATCGATTATACTGAATGATGGACGGAAACCAGCTTGATGGAGGGGAAGAAGATTGTAATGATCTAGGTGAGTGTGTAGTCGTTTAACCAAGATTTTCTCTAGAGTTTTGCTGAAGGTGGATGTTAGTTGTATGGGGCGGTATGAGGAGACTTCATGCGGTGGTTTTTGAGATTTGGGAAACATTAGTGTTTTAGATGTTTTCCATTCGGGTGGGATATAGCCAGTGCGGAGGATGAAGGTAAATATTGTGGCGAGGAGATGGATTAAGTTAATAGGAGCTTCCTTGAGATGACGGTAAGTTATTTGGTCTATTCCAGGAGCGGTATTGCGTTTGCGGGCGATGGCTTGGATGATTTCATCGGTGGTGATAGGTGCAGTAAGTGGGTGTTCTGGAAGATGGTGATCTATGCTAGGTTGTAGATGAGGTGATGATAAATTAAGACGGTCAGAAGGATGTCGTTGGCATGGATTGAATGGGATTTGTGGAGTAAAGATGGTCTGTAGGTAATTAGCGAATGCGTTAGCTTTGTCTTCGTCAGAGTGAAGGGCTTGTTATTCTTGGATGAGTGGATAGGATGATTTACTGTATTTACCGGTTAGTGAGTTAAAGCGCTTCCAATACTTGGTAGGATGGTTGGTCTCAGCTAATGTGTTGCAAGTCTTTATCCATTGTCGCAATTTATATGCCTTAATGTAGTTATGAACTGTACGTTGATATTGTCGATGAAGACGGAGAGATTCAGGGTTGCCTGTGCGTTGAAAGTCGCGAAAAAGTGTTCGAGAACGATTTATTAATGGTAAATATTGCGGAGGTAAGTTTGGACGATGAGGGTATGAGCTGCTAGTTGGGATGTGTTTTTTAGAAGCTTGATAAAGTACATTATGGATGTTGTCAAGAGCAGTGTATAGTTCATGTTCAGTTGATGGAGGTGTTATGAGTTCAGTATGAGTTCGTACAGAGTTTCTATATCCATCCCAGTCGGCTTTGTCGAAACGAAGTACAGTTCGTGGAGGTGGCTGTGATGTGTGATCGATACGGTGATTAGTTTTGATCGTCAGTTTAATTGGAACATGGTCACTACCAATAGGGTCTAAAACTTCTATGTGGCTGCGTGCGGTTAATGATGTGGAAGTGATGATGACGTCGGGAGTGGTATTGGAAATAGGTCGGGTGTGTTTTGGAATATGATGAATGGTTCCGGTTGTTTGCAATTCTATAAGATTTTGAAAGTCTGTTTTTTCTCTAGCTGTGCGACTGTGAATGTTAACATCGGCCATGATGATGTAGTGACGAAAGTTGTTGGAAATATATGTGAAGAACGTTGTCGGAATATTGTGGCCGGGCCTTATGTATATGGTCGCTAGGGTGATGTAGATACTTTTGTAATAGATTGTGGTGATAAGATGTTCTGGAAGGTTAGGAAGGTTGGATTGGTGTTGTCTGTGGGCTATGTATGGAGGAAAACCTATTGCTACTCCACCATTTGCTCGGAGGGCTGGTATGGTACTGTCACAACGTAAGAGGGTATATCCTGGTATTTTACAGTTGTGTTTCGAGGTGAGATGAGTTTCATTAAGCATGAATGTATTGACGTGTTCTTCGAGAAGAAGTTGTGTGAAGAGAGGTTGATGGGAGGTTAGAGAGCGGATGTTTAGGAACAAAAACGTCAAAGCCATAATAATCATGATCAGATGATAAGATGTTGAGATTTGTTTACACTTCTGTCTCCAAAGCACTGCCATGAAAATGAACGTATGGGCCGGAATAGGTTGCATTGAAGTTGACATTTAAGGTTGATCTGGCTGCGTATTGGATTTGTTGAAGGATGTGATGGCGTTGAAATGGATGGATATTTTGAAGAGTAACAGTGATGAAAGCAAGAACTTGGTCAATGGTGATCGGTTGGTAGATGGAAGTGACTGGTCTGGTAGTTTGTGCTGGAGTTTCAGTTGTGCGGATCGGAACGATGAGTTCAGGTTTTGTAGGTTCAGCTGTCGGTCGTGCTTTACATTTGTAACTAAAGGTGGGATGTGCTTCACCACAGGTTGTGCATTTCGGAGGTCTTTGTAGGTTGGTGCATGATTTGGTGAGGTGAGATTCTGAACAGAAACCACATTTGATGTTGTTGGTGCATTTAGAAGTAGGATGATCGTTGTACGTTTGACATTTTTCGCATCGAATCGGAAGTGGTGGTGATGAATGTGAAGGCTCAACACGACAATGCTTTTTATAGATGAGAGCGCCATTTGATAAGAGATCATCGATGGTTTCTTGATGATTTGTGAGGACACGCACCATGAAGCTAGCCTCGCCGGTTCTGGTTTTGATGCGAATGCATTTGATTATGGAATAGCCTTCAAGTTTGAGTTCTGATTCTACTTCACTGTCGGTGATAGTGGGTTCCACTCCTCTGATGACGACTGAAAGTGTAAGTTGGCGACGAGGTGGTGGTGGCTGCTTTGGTGGTTTGTTATTTAGACGTGCTAAGTTGGCTGATGGACCGAAGATTTCAAAACTGTGTTTGTTGCGTATTTTTGTGGCAATGTCCGGATCAATTGATTGGATAATCATGCCGTTCCTTGTCGGTATAATGCGACTGATGATGTCTCGACTGAAGTACTTATTAAGCTGTTGAAAGAGAAGTTTTGGATTCCTGAATTTTTCGTCAAAGTTCGTCAGAAGGAAAGAATGTTTTGGAGAAAGTTCCGGAAATTGCTGATGATCGTTGATGTCCATTCTATGCTCTATGTCTGATCCTGATTCACTGATCGTGTGTGTCTTCTTGAGCGGTGGTGATTGTCGTCCTGAGTTGTCGGTATGAGGTGAGCGTGAACGTGACCGTGATGCTGCTTCAATGGTCCGTTGTTTTCTGTTGAGTGATGTTGAATATGGTGGTGGTCCCGGTACCTGTGCTGGTAATCGGTGCTGTAGATGTTGGTTTTGATCTGCCATAATGATGAGAAGAATGAGGGCCAGAGGCCCCAGAAGCGTTAATAGATATGCAGTGTACGTCACGATAAATCTACAGTTGAAATGATGATGGGTGATCAGTCTCTGTGCAATGACTGCAAATTTGTCTCAATCTAACTTGCACCCTCCGACTCTGAGAAGAGCCGTCGATCCCAATGTGATCGTACACCTGCTTGTCTCACTCGTGCGTGTTTCAACACAAGGTCCTCGTACACAGGTTAACTAACCACAGTTAGGCTAGGTTAAGTTATGATGAATTATTTTTAAAAAATAATCTAGAAGTAATGTAAGTACTACTTTGTATTTCAGAGATCTTATCACATTATTGAAAAAATGAATACCAATAGCGTTAGAAAATGTAGAACTATATCTTTATTTCTTATTTCAATGCACTGCTATTATAGTACAGTTATCAGTCCAAGCAAAGTGTAGCAAATGTAACTGTTAAGATCCACTTCATAGTAGGATTTCTGCTGCCATCTATACGGAATAAAGTGAATGAAACAGTATTCTTAGGTTTTAAACAAAAGTTGCAATTTTAATCTTTCGCATGGAAACTTCTACAAGGTTGAGGCCAAGTCTGACTTTGGCCAATGAGAGTAGGGATGTCAACGACTCGCCCGACTCGAGTCGCGACTCGGTCAGACTCGAGTCGAGTCGAGTCGGTGCTCAGTACCTACTCGAGTCGAGTCGAGTCAGTGGTCACAACTGCTCGAGTCGAGTCGGCCCTCACTATGTGCTCGAGTCGAGTCGAGTCGGCGCTCAGTAGTTGCTCGAGTCGAGTCGAGTCTGTACTCAGAACTGCTCGAGTCGAGCCGAGTCGCTGCTCAGAGAGACTCACGCTGCGACTCGGTTACAGTGAGTCGAGCTCGAGCGACGACTCGACTCGAGCGTTAGACTCGCTGCTCGAACCGAGCGGATTGACATCCCTAAATGAGAGTTGACCTCAACTTAGCGCTGACTATAAGTTTAGCGGTCGATTGTAGAACTGACCCTAAATAAGATTAAGATCAAGCAGAAGACAAAAGATGGCGCAGTACTTTGAATTAATAGAAACGCTTCCTTTCCTGAAGAAGAAAAGGTTTAATAATTCAAAGAAATAGAAACGAATTTGGAACGCCTTTTAAATTGCTTTGAAAATATCATGAGGAAAATACAGTGTCCCCTAAAGGCTTAAAACATAGACACCACAACTTTTTACATCCTTTAGCTCTCACTCTAAAGACATTTTATTTTCGTAAAAGAGAAACAAAGTATTCCATTTCTTAAAACAAAAAATTATTCCTGGAAAACTATTTAATTTAGGTATTCATAATGGTTCCATTTGAAAGCTCTTTCATGGTCTTTCTAATCTAGTAGTAAGATAATTTTCAAATAAATTACTCTTGATGTTCAGGGGTAGTGCCGAATCTAGGGGGAGCAAAAGGGGACAAGCATCCCGGGCGGCACGTTTAAGGGGCGGCAAACAGCTAAAAATAAAAGATAAAAGCTCCTGAAAAAGGAAAGTAAAATCGCCTATTAAATTTAAATTGACCTAAACGTGTTCAAAATTTCTATACCGGCGCGCTAAGACATTTTAAGTTATTCCGTACAACCTACCTTCATCTCTAAAATTCAAAACAGCGATTCAAGTCAGATAGGCAGCTGGAGTAATAGCGATGCCACGACAGGCTCCAGAAAAGATAACAAAAGTACACTGTGTGATGCGAGACAATGTTGTGGTCGTTGCGTCGTCGGCTGGTCGTGTTGTTTGGTTAAACAACGATGGGAAGGGCGTGAAAATTTAACTTTGTTCCCCATAGGAAAATTTCTATATCCGCCACTGTTCAGGGAATCAAGTATTTTCTCATTTTAGGAGAAAACGTGGAAAATGATTTAACCCAAAACTTCGGAAACAATGCTGGTCGTCATATGAGCATCAGATATGAGATATGTCGTTTAGAAGATATTGTAATGACGAAACATTGAACAATCAACTTCAGTTTCTTGTCCCCTGCAAATTCATTCAATAGCAGCTACAGTCAGTTCAAAAAGCAGTGCATTTTTTAGCGTTACTACAAACAAGAATTCTGTATGTAATGAATTATATCTAGTTTTAATGAGTTAGAATCTTTTTCCACTGGAAGCGATTCTGGAAGGATGAAATTGAAAGTATGGCTGAGGGAAAAAGAGAAATGGGACAAGGCGGATGAAACTAATATAAACATATTAGACCCCAAACCCTCTCTTGCAGCGAAGCGCTTTCTGAGAGTCCATGGCTCAGTTGGTAGAGCTTTATATTCGGAATGTCTTCGGTTCGCGGCCAGAGGCTGGCCATCTTGACTGAGGTTTTTATAAAGCTTTTCCTCAGTTACACCAGACATGTTAGGAGTAGGCTATAATGTAAACATATGTAAAGGAGTCGCCGTAGATTAAGAGGTAGCGCATCTGACTAAGAATCGGGCGGACTGGGTTCCAATCCTGGCCAGGACGCTGAAGGTTGTACTTCAGTGCTCCCATGCCTGGCGCTCTGATGTGCACTCAGCCTTTTATTAAGTTGAGTACCTGAGTGTCCTTGTTCGAGTATGGAGCTGACCACTGCACCTCACTTCATGCTGTAAGTAGCGCTACCAATTGTCCTGTTTTCACCAGGAATAACCTGTTCTGTCCAGGTAAAAATTAAACGATGTCCAGGACGTGGATTAGGAGACACCACGGATACAGTAAGATTCAAATTTTTGTGAACTCCACAGATTCTATTGTGCGAAGTATATATTACGCGGAAGTGACTTCGTTATTATCAACTGAAATGCTATTGACGTCCTAAACGAGATGGCGTACTTCTAAGGACACAAGCTACAGTTTTTGGTGAAGTGGGCTCCAAACATTTCAGTTCAATGCATTGCGGTGAGAATTGAACCCGTGACCGAGAGCACAGAAAGCGAATGCGTTAAACTCTCAGCCACCATGAGGACGACTTTATCAACATATTAATCCGTCCCTTTTTGCAGTGGGAAAGATCACTAGCCGTTTTTGTTTTTTATTAACGACGAAACCTGAAAATGGAATGTCGATACTATGAGCGTGTGTAGTTCAATAAGCGGAGACCAAAATATTCTGCTCCTACCTCTGGTCAAAATTTTGGGATAAGACAAACATTCCTTAGGTTTTGGTGCATAACGATGTGGCTTTGCATAGGGGACAGACATACTGACCAACAACATTTGAATCAGATTAAGGAAGCTAAGCGCAAAGCAGAAAATAACGAAAGCTAAGTTTGTTGTCAAGTACGTGCCGATTTCAACAACAACAAAAACAAAAACTTGTTATAACGCTTATGAGCCTACGCGAAGATAAAATATTCCTTTCAGTATTCCTGTTTGTACGGCATACTGTGAACGGATGAAATCTTTAATTGGAAGACGAAGAAGGACTACAACTAGTCAAGTTTTAATGACACCCAGAGTTGGTGGTCTTCGACAGCAATTACCTATTTAAATTTACAATCAGAGAAACATTACCATCATTTTCTAATGTATCCTCGACTTCGTGTTTCGGTTCTTTCACCCGCTGTTGTAGCTTTTTTTTCTTTTTTCATTACAGAGTATCACATTACAATCAGGAAATGAATCATTCATATCAATGAAATAGGATGACGTATGCAAAAAGCTACGACAATATGCTACAAGAAGAACAGATTGTAATAGGGAGGAGTACACATTGTTTCTTTCGAGACCACTGCTGCTGCATGCATTCCAAGATCCAAGGGTGGTTTGTGAACCGGTTCGCTGGTTTGTTACAGTTATCGTATCATCTATTAGGAACATGGAGCAATCTGGCAACATCGCATGATGTATGGATAAGATAGCATCTAGTTTGAGTACTTCCATTGTCAATCCAGACCAAAGACTTAGTAAGACAGTTGCTAATTTCGTTTTTTTTTCCTTTTCAAAAAGAATGGACCAATTAAATTATGGGGATTCATTGAATATGTCGTTTACGTTAACTACAGGTATAGTTAAAAGTTTTTTTTGCTTTTGTTTTGGTTAATGATTCGAAACTTGTCCACGGTTCTTTGTGAAGTTAATGGACAAATGAAATGGCAGGAAAGTGTGACATGCAGTTATCAGTCTTTGGTCTTGGTTGCTTCTTAATATCAACGTCATTTCCTGTCTAGTACTTGTTTACTAAATAAATGAACTGATGTTTTTTTTTTTTTTTTTTTAAGTAGACATTACAAATAAAATAGATTTCCTCATGTTACTCTTGAGATAACATAACACATTGGGAAAATTCTGGGAGAAACTTCAAATATTAGTACTCTTTATATTGTACAACCATATCCATAGAAAATGGCGGACAGGAAATTTTTGTAACGCAATTTGGCAACACTACCGTATAAGTTCATAAACATGGCAAGTCCAACATATCAGATACTCATGAGTTCAATACTAGCGTATTTTCCTTGCTAAACTTAGGAAGTGTACTTATTTTTTTCTTTTTTTTAAAATCGGACTGTATTATAGTGTCCAACGTTTGAAAGTAACCGGAGCTAGAATTGGTCTTAAGAGTATACAAATGCCTTTGTTTGAGCCCTATTGGTTTTTGATTTGCTAGAAAGAAAAAAAGTACATGTAAAAGCTTTATCAAGAAAACAAAAAGCGAATTCTATGAATATTTATTGTATTTAGAGCGAAAGAAAAAAAATGCTTTCCCACTTTTTCGATAAAGTTAGTTTCTGAGTTGATCGAGAAAAACATAAAATATGGATCTCAAAGATATTATATGCCCTTAACGTAAGAGTCTCTTTTTTTTCTTTGTTTGAAAGTACCTTACAAATTAATTGCAAAATTTTGAACCAATTTAAATAGCGTTAAGATTTTGGATAGTAATTAGAACGGAAAAGTCCCTGCGGTGCTGCCCACTGAAGAAAAGTGAGTTTGCAGTGAATCAGACTATGCGTAAGCTTCTTCCGTACGATTTCTTCTTTAAGACATAAATCTGAAGAATGAATGCTCATAGTAGTGCACAGTAATGTACCAATAATAATTTGCTTACTTTCAAAATGCAAGTGAGGAAGTTTTCCAAGTAATGCAAAACAACTTCAACCTCCCGCCCTAAGATCTGTTCCAGGGACGGCAACTTTCAAGTTAGATTCCAAACTTTCAATCTTATACAATATTTCTTTTTAATATATATAGAAGAAGAAATTCAACTGAAACCCGACCAGCATCGATTAAACGGGAAATGTTGTATATTGCCCTATTTCCTGGTTTTTACATTAAGGTATAATTTCTACATTTATCTGGATTTGTGTCACTAAGGAAAGCTAGAGAAAACAAGAGCACTCAGGACGGCAGACAAGAGCCGAATTTGTGTCCTACCATAGACTAAATAATAACATAGACTTATCACGCGTACATATTTTCGTGTACGCTAAGGAGCACGTGATTTTGAAGCCTGCCGCTAGATGACTCTAGCGACTACTTTCAGTTGCAGGTTCTTTCCATTAGTAGCCATCAGAGCCACCAAACGGCAGACTTCAAAAGTACGTGCTCATAAGTAAAATCCCATTGATTTTAGCACAGACAAAAATAGATAAGTCTATATTACTATTTAGTCTATGGTCCTACGTTTCCAGGTAGTAAAACTTAAACTTGTACTACACTACGCAATAAATTTCAACTAAAATAAATGCAGTATTTTAAAAGAATTGCATGTAAAAATAGAGGGCTATTTTCAAGCTTCTATAACACTATGGTATCTTCCGGGATGTAATCTCGGAAGGGCGTTGATGTAGAAATATAACGGACAAAGATTGCATTATCCTTCTGCTCCTGCTGCACATTGGGCAACTTCCGTTCAACTTGTGTCACAATTAAGATGGCTTAACTAGGGACTGTGCGGGTCCCCAAAATTTCGGGAACGGAATTGGGAAACAAAATTGTTCCTGTCTCGACTTTCGGGAAGTTCAGAATTGATTTTCAGGAATTCCGACAAGATCAGAAATTCTCAGCATAACTCGAAAGTCTGGAATTGACGTGAAATTGTCTTTATTGAAGGAGGCGAGCCCGAGTTGTTGGGAACTTTCAAGTCGGGAATCCTCTAGCCATCGGGAGGTATCGAGATTTGGAAACTTTTTCGACATGTCTGAAATTACCGTCTACACGGGAATTCTCTGAAATTTTCTTTTCCTATACTGGTCTCCTCCTGATAAGAAAAATTTTCTTCCCACACACGCTTAGGCTTTACTTGTCCATGACACTAATTTTACCGCGAATAGGACGTGAGCGAAAACCTGTTCAAGGTTCCGTGAAATCTGCTAAGTCTTTCCGGCAGAGTTCATCACAGCTTCTAAATAATATTAAAAAAAAGTTGCCTCTTACACACACTTTAGTCACTAGAGCATGGATTAAAAGACACAGGTGTGCGTTGTTTTGAACATTTTTCTCTGGTTTCCTTCAGTTACAGTTACACCTAAACAAATGTCGTGATGGTGTTTTAAATTAAGGTCAGGAACGATATCTCCTCTCAGTTGACCTATATAGAAACGTTCAAAATAAAAGAAAGCAGGTTAAGAACATGGAAAATCTGGTTGGTAACAAGCGTTGCCTGTCAGAAACTGTAAGGGAAGGGACACGTAATATTTACTGAGCACTGGTAATTTTATTTTACAATGTAGGACCATGAAAATGTTAGGCTGTAAAGCATTTCTAGCCCCTCACTGACTATGAGTCTGACTATGGGCCTAGCTGGTAAAGTCCTAATAAAATTTCGATAAATATGTTAGTAACATATTATAAGATTATAAATCTGTATAATAAATTATTTTTAGAATCTTACAAACTTTCAGAACACGTAACGCTATGAAGACTGGATATGATTCTCATTTCTCTTAATACCTTGATTGTCAATTTAATTAATATGTGACCTTTGTTCGCAAAATAAGTGACCTGACTCCCACCAAACAGCACATTTGCTTATACTGCAATAATTTTCCATAAGTTATAGTTTTGTTCAAAATAACTCGCGTTTCCATCTTTATTACGAGCCTTGTATACATTTATTAAATTAATGTCACAATTCTTGGACATTTCAACATCTTGGTCTTGGTATAACAACCCCCCACTCTTTAGAACTTATTAATTTTTTTGAAAATTATGTCTGCTAAACTATCCAATTAAAATCGTATTTTTACTTTCTTCTTTTCCTGGACATAATTAATTAATATCTACTACTTTTATTTAGAGTTTTCTGTTTTAAATGTTAGATAATTCAGAGGAAGGAATTTAAGGCTAATCAATTAAATTTATGAGCAGTTCAGTTAGACAAACCTACAGCATAAACCAACACATTGTAGCTATTATTTATAATTCATAAACTTTATGAACAACGTACCTAGTAATGGATGGAAGTCATTAACTTTCATTATAAATTGTTTAAGTAGCTATCCTCTAAACAGAAGCGGAGGAAGGGAGACATTTCTGGTGACCAGCCGTTCATCAAAGCAAGAGTAACAACAAGTGTTCAGCTCTTAGATATTAGCATGGAGAATTCTTATGCTTCCACAGGTCCACTTATTAAGTACCTCTGCTGCAAACCAGTTGAGTTTTGTATTACTCTAACCAAAGTTATGTGACGTAATTTTCCTAATTACTTTCTCACTATGTTATAGGTTTCACTTAGAACAAGTACTCAAGATTTATTGAAAGTTAAACAAATAATTTACGTAAACGTGTAAGTGTTGCCATCCTTTGAAATATTTTTTTTACTCAATAAATTATTTTTCTATCAAAATCACTAAAATATTCCGTAATATTTCGGGGACAGATTGGACATTTTGTACTGTATGAATGCCGTACATTAAAAATTATTCTTTCCAACCGCAAGGTCCCGCGTTGCTATATTGCATGGGCGGATAATGGGGGCATTGCCCCCCCCCTTCCAGTCATTTCAGAATCACTTTAACTATTTCATTCTAAATTATAGTTTTGAGATTTGTTATCAATATAATAAATGGTATTTCCCCCCAGGGTCTTTCTCCTAAATCCGCCCATGTGTGCAACAATATTTGGACATCTTCTCAGTGACGAGTGTAACCAGAGAATAATTCCTCACCTTACTCTGTAACGTAGCATTTCATTTCTTACTCTGTAGTGTAGAGATGGGTTGCTACGGTGTGGGGTGAGGCGCTATAACTTTCCCCCTCTTTCGTTTCGGGACCTCACAAACCGCGTCTCTTCCTCCTCCACAGCAATCCACTGCTACACTCTTCGTTGTTCAAAATGTTGTTGGACACCTGCTTCGCCATCCAATATTCAAAAACCTTGATTTCGGGACTTTGCGGTTGAAAAGAGCAGCTATTCTTTTATGTATGACACAAGATGTCAATTCTGTTTGCGAAACATCAGGGTCGATATGGACTCATAGATAGTTGAATTCTTAACCTAAAATTCAAAATACTATTATAAAATTCATTGAGTATAACAGAGAGAAAACTTCTAATAAATTGTAGTTATGTTTGTGTACCCAAAAAAGATTCCTATTACAAGTCCCGCGCTGGATGAACTCGATTGGTTCAAATTCTAAGATAGAGGATGGTTCTGGGTGACCGTACAAAACTTACAATATGGATTCCTTCCTTAAACTAAAGCCAGAATGAATATACGGTACCCGAGTCAAAATCTGCTTACTATATGGATGGTTCAGATGGCTGGTTTGACTATACTTGGTAGAGAAGGACATTAGGAAACGTCCGAACAATACGATTAAAAGTTCTTTCGTCTATAAAATGGAATGCAGTGGCCTCATAACACCCACTTATTTGTAAAACGCTTAAGGCTCAATCCCAGTGGTTTTTCCCGCCTTTCTCGTTTTACGTCAATTATTCAGAATTCTGTGTAGGTAAACAAAAATTAATTTTCACAAACCAAAGTTCGTTTCGTACTTGAATAATGAGTTCAATTAGCTTTAAGGAAATGCTAGTAATAACTGCAGGATGGTGTGCAGACACTTTGGGGACATTATTATGTCCCAAAAGTGTCTGCACGCAATCTTGAGATTACTAGTAGCATTTCTTTAAAACTAATTGTACTCATGATTGAAGTACGAAACGAACTTTTTGGTCTGTGAAAGTTTACCTACACGGAATTTTGAATAATTGACGTAAAACGAAAAAGGCGGGGAAAACCACTGGGATTGAGCCTTAAAGGAATCGAAAATAAATACATAGTAATCGATTAGATAGATAGAGGGTATATTCGTCATGGCCGCCGTCTTCAAATTGGTCATCTTGAACCTTACTGGTATTTTTTTTTTTGGGGGGGGGGGGAAGAGGTCGTGTAATATATTCATTTGGGCTACAATTTTAGTAGAAATATGTATGCTTATATATTGGCGAAATCAGCTTTGCCTAAACATGCTTAAGCAAGACAATAAGATGTGACCTTAGTTCATTCAAAAGACGTATCTATACATCAGGAAGTTTAAAATAATTAGGAAAGGTATCTGGCAAAACTGCAGACCTCATTAGTATGAAGATGAATCTGAACATCACTTTCGGGGTACCCATTTCCCGTGATCAAGTGGTCAATATCGTTGAATGACACTGGAGAAGCAAGTAAGTTCGACTCCATCTCTCGGCCATGGCAACTTTCACCAGGTTAGTGGCGGTACGAAACCTGGACCAAAGCCCTGAACGCTACTGTCCCCAAAACTGCTCGCACAGGCACAGCATACCTTTCAGACTTGTGACGGGCTAAGGTGTTGGCTGCCAGTAATTATCGAGAAATATATGTTAATGAATTCCAAATATTTACATTGGATTACTAATTGAGACATGCAAACTTACTGGCAAAATTATTAAATGACAAAATTGAAAATTTTGAGGATATTAAAAAGCGTATCAGTTATACATATTCAACACTAAATTCCGAAGGGCGGAATTCCGCTCAAATTAAGTGGAATATTTATTCTTGCGAGAGCGGAAAGAGGGACCACTATTTTAACGCGGATTTTCATCCGAGAAATTTCCACTCAAGGAAAGATAGGAGGATCTTTCTGTTTGTTCATTTTGATTAGAATTTAAGTGTTTTTTAGATCAATTTACATCTATTGTGATGAAAAATGAAAACAACGCAATAAAATGTTGAAAATGTTGAAAGAACCATAAGGAAACATAAGTAGAAAGAAAAAAAGTAATGTTCTTATGCACGAGAAAGAGAAAACTAACCTGACTTTGGCGGGAATTGAACCTGTTAACTTCTGGCCAGCAAAAACGCCTATTCTCTACACTAGCCGGGCAACTACGAGAAAACACCTTCGAAAGAATCTCTTTCGTCCCATCAGTTACTTGAGAACAACATTCAAAACTTTATTGTATATATATCCTACTTCTGGTATCTACTGGTAAAGTACATTGTTAGCATTGAGAAAAGTTCTCAGGTCTTTTGTTGTCATTTTTAACTAAACGCTGTTAAATTCACTGTAGTGGCTCGTCTTGCGATGACCTTCCGCGGTTTGGCTGATAACAAACTTGACTAGTATCCACGGTGCATTGTAAATTACTCGAAAAAAAAGTAAGAAATCGTCCTGTCAAGTTTGAAGACAAATTTCATCCGTACAGCATCGGAATAGCATCTAAAAAAATATTTTATGAAGACAAGAATGAGTGTTTCGTTAAGAAAAAAAAGAAACAATCGTTTTTAACTCAAATTCAATACTTTTCGATGACAACACTTTCTCATGTAAAAATTAGTGAAAATTTCCGGTCTTTGATCACTCTGTTTTAATTAATATGGACTATCTTTCTAGCTTATTAGCGCCACGAAACGCAGATCTCTCAACAAAGTGGCACATAGAGCGTTTCATCCATTCCTCAATGAGTTTCGGTAGAAACCATTTAGCTTTACTAACCAAAATAGCGGTATATGTGGATATACAACATTTCTTGAACAGACTAACTAACTAACTCTATGGTTTATGGAACTCGCAAGTTCATCGCCGCAGTAACAAACGTTCGCCATTGGATTCTATCCTGGGCAACATCAAGCCAGTTTTCATCACGAACACCTACTTCTCGAAGATCTCTTCTAATATTGTCCTCCCAACGACGTCTCGGTCTTCCCAATGGCCTCTTTCCATCGGGCCTTCCAACCAGAATAGAATATAATCTTCGTTTTTTCCCCATCCGAGCTACATGCCCTGCCCACCTTAGTCGTCTCGATTTCATTATTTTTACATCTGGTGAATCGTACAGTCCGTGGAGTTCTTCATTATGCAGTCTCCTCCACTCTCCAATCATCTCGTCCCGTTTCGGCCCATATATCTTTCTCAAAACCTTATTTTCAAATACGCGTAATTTATGTTCATCTGCTAGGGTCGTACTCCAACTTTCGCAACCGTAAAGTATTACCGGCAGAATAACCGTTCTGTATATTTTTAATTTCAATTTCTTGAACAGACTAAGAAAAAAAAATCCGTTCTAGGCTTGGCTTTCGGGAACTTCGCTATCGGTTCTCGGGAAATTTTGAATCGGAACATTGACGAGAAATCGATGAGTTCCGGAATCACAGAAAGCATTGAGATCTGACAGTCGGGAATACTCGTGAGTCCGGAAATGCCAACACGAAAAGCTTTCTTCCCCCTCAAACTCCAAACCAAACGTTCTTGCTACGCAAATGGCAACATCGGATGGCCCCAAGATAGCGCTGAGGTAATACACATTTCAGAGCCTGACAAATGAAGTCACAGCTCGCCTCATCCTTCTGCAGAGTTCAGTCCTCCAGTTTAAATTCCAATCACTCAAGTGACATGATGAGTATTTCTATAGTATACTGAGTCACCATTTGCAGTACATTGTTAGGGTGATTATAGTTGGAACCGAAAGCGAGTAACCTTTACGAAGCAACAGAAATACTATGGTTGACCTTTGTCTCTCATACATTTCGAGGAAAGAAAAAAAAAAAAACGAGAAAAGTGCAAGAATTGCGCGCACAAGTTCAAGACGATGAACTTTGACTTCCTCGGAAGGGGTTAGGCGAAAAGGAAATACATACGTTTTGTGATACACACACACACACGCGCGCTTCTGTAAAAGGTCTTACAGCTCTCGCAGCAGGTGAATTTTCTTCTCTCTCTTCCCTTCTCATAAACATGAAGAGAGTAGTAAAAACACATTTGTTGAGATTATGAGACGACTACGGCTGTAATTCTTCATTATTTACGTCAAGAGATTTAATCGTTGTTGTGCAGGTACCGCTTTTGGGAGTGAGTGGAAAGACAGATCCTTTTTTAAGATTACAAATTGACTTTGTCACATTGTTCCTTCAAAGGTTACTTTCTTGTTTTGTCTTCTTCCAAATGAACGAATGAATAGAGTCAATATTAATGATTCAGACTCAAATAGAGGTGTTCGGAATTCCGAATTCTCGACGTTCGAAAAATTACGGAATTCCGACGTTTCGATATTCTGAAGTTTTGACATTCTGAAATTCCAACTGTAGAAAATTCCGACATTTCGGAATTCCGAACAGCCCTACTTAAACACGCCTTTCCTCGGATACAACAACAGTAGATTTACTATCTATTTTCTGTTCTTCGACGATTGTTCAAATAAGACTCGAAATGTGGATTTTGTTTCTTGATTTTAGGTTTTATTGCAACACACTTAGAGGTAAGTTGGGTTGCATGTTCACCAGGCGCTGTGTTTAAAGGGCATTTATTGCGAGAAAAAACTACAAGTAATTTTCAAGTAATCAAAGATGGTAGAAAATAATTTATCCCGAATAAGTAACTAAAGCAGGTTCTAAATGTCAAAAATAATATTTACACCTTCTATGGGTTTTTTAATAAGAAATTTCTACTTTAATATTGCAATTCTTTATATTTAAAAATTATATCATTGTTGATAACAGCAGAAGTGTTCAAACGGCATCCAGTTTCTTCAATGGACTGCCTTAACTTTTAAAAAGACTACTTGATGGAAGGTCTAAAGATTGGCACCCAAAATTCTTAATAATTAAAATGCTTTAAGTTAATTTCGCCTCTTCAAAAATTTATAACCAGGAGCAAAGACAAGCGCGACATCTTTAATTTTCTTCATGAAAGCTTTGTAGGAACCAAAGAAGCATAATTATGGCATATAGAAAACAAGTCAAGATACTCGGATGAAAAACTGGTCAATTTCTCTTATACAGTCAGTATTTCTTCGTTACCGTCATGGATGATGATTGTCTCAGATGTGATTGGATGACATCTCATATGCAATATATGTACATTCTTCAAACTTTTGCTTGTTTCAAATCTTCCATTGCTACTCTTTTTTAAATATTGTTAAAACTACATTCTTATCGATCATACAAACATGATATGTGACTCCGGGATGACCCCACGCGCTCATTTTCTCTACTTATGCTCAGGGTTCAAGTCCCGCTGAGTCCATTGAATGGAGTGGTACAGAGCCCACTTTACAAAAAAATTATATATACCGTCCTTAAAAGCTCAGCAGCTCATTGAAAACATTAACATGAATTCAAACGAACGATTTGACTGACAAGATTTGATTTCATTATTTTTGGACCCACTGGATCTTTGCAAAATCGGACTGAACAGTTACATATAGATAGCGATCTGTCATAGCTTATTTAGCAGAACTTTGACTTTGCATTCTGAAGGTCCTATACTACAAAAATAGTATGGTTAGAGTAACCATAAAAACCTATCTGTCATAGTTGAAATTGGGACACCAATACTATGGGTTGCAAATACAATACAAGTCTTGCTAATCCTGTATTATCATTATGACAATACACATAGTTAGGTCTATTGTTGTAATTACAATACTGTGAACAATATTTTATGATAAAATACCTATTTCAAGTTAAATTAGCAAGATGTTTTGTTAGCATTATAGCTAATTATACCATAATGCATAGTTGAATTATAACAAGTATCTATATAGTTACAACAAGTCAGAAATTACCCTCGGGCACGATATTCTGTTACTATTGAGACTAAATACCTTCGGTGCATGATGAAATCTAATTCAATATAATATCGCTTTTAATGGAAACTCAAAGTTTCTTGTCTGATGAAACCTGTTTCATTATTACTATACAAGTATCACATTATACACCTTGGTAGTGTAAACTTGATCAAATTCCTTATGACTGAACCATCTTCCATTACATTCTAGGGTGACGCAATAGGTAAAAATCATTAGTATTAATCGTTGATTACAAATTCAGGTTCCAGAATTATCTCTATCCTTACAGACTGGCCTTTAGAAATAGTGGATACAGTAAAACACCGTTTAAATACATTAGCAAAACATTACTAAATTTGCGATACTATATATAAAACTACTTAAATTGTACAATACATGTATTCTTGGTATTTCTAATAATAAATACTCATGTCATAATCTCACATGAGTCCTTAACAAATTCTTCGTCATCCGTAGCTACATTTTTAGGTAGATTTCGAAGAAAATATACCTATTGAGATCGGTACGATATGAAAGTGTGTGTATATATATATATATATATATTAACACGCTAGCGGCCATAATTTTGAAGATATTTGAACCAAATTTTTATATGTTTTTCTAGGCTTAATAGCTCGGTTAAGTTCGTTAATGAGCAAAATCGGTCGCCATCTTGGATCCAAAATGGCCGCCGAACCCATTGTTGTATAGAATACACAACCTAAACCGCTGGGGCTATTGAAATCAAATTTGGCATAAAGGTACAACATCACTTTTTGA
Source organism: Lepisma saccharinum (assembly GCA_022664845.1). NCBI lineage: Eukaryota > Metazoa > Arthropoda > Insecta > Zygentoma > Lepismatidae > Lepisma > Lepisma saccharinum. The sequence continues at coordinate 52,473 of JAGDQP010004055.1, read as the reverse complement.
TTATGAAAATGTTACCTAATGAGTTCAAAGACGCCATCTTGGATCCAAAATGGCGGACCTAAAAATCCATTTTCCACACCGTTTGAGCTAGAGATACGAAATTTGGCATAAAGGTGCATTATGACGAGTAGCTTAGGGAAATATCACAACATTTGGGAAAAGTCGCCATCTTGGATCCAAAATGACCGCCCAAAATCCCATTTTGCACACCGTTTGAGCTGGATAAATGAAATTTTACTTGAAGTTGTACTATCACAAGTAGGTCACGATAAAATAAGAAAACTTTGAAAAAGTTGTCAACTTGGATCCAAAATGGCCGCCCCAAAAACCCAATTTCCAAATCATTGAAGGTAGAGAAACGAAATTTTCAGTGAAGGTGTATGACCAAGAGTAGGTTACAATAAATGGGGCAAATCTTCCCTTTGGGGGCGCAGCCAACCGTGGGAGGGTGAAGATGTACTCCGTGGTGGTGTAGTGCTGCAGGGAGATTTTGGTTAAGATAAAGGAGGCGCATCCTCTCAAAAGCACTGAAGTTGTGGGGCGAGCCCCGGCTCCCAGCGAAACTTCGAAATCTACCTCAGCCTGTAGGCCTACCGAAAGGGATTTTTCTAATTTCTCTCGATTCAAACAAACAACATGGCTTCCAACCACACTGTCCCAGAAGACGTATTGTTATTTTAACTATATTTTTTTTTCATTTTCTGTGCATGCGCATCCAACAACCAAACAGTATTATTAGAACAGCAAAAAAAAAAATATATTGTCAAACTTGTAGGCCATGAAGGAATATTGTTCTATCAGCCATACATATGATTTTCCCAGCAACGTATAATTTAAACTATAATTGTTTAGGAATCACAACTATACAACAATACCAGATATAGTCAACTTAGAGCAAGAGTATCGTTACAGTAGCACAATTATGGTTACAATTACTATAAATTTTTAATAATAAAGTTTAGCAATGTAAATATAGTTGAATTTACTAGTTTTTTCTTTCTCTGTGTAGGTTCGATATCAGCGGCTGTACGTTCTAACAGGCTTTGATAGGGTTTTCCTCGGTCACACCAGTTATATGCCTGGACTGCACCGTTAACTAAGGCCCTTACCGCCACCTTTCTCATATCCTATCCCAGTCTGAGTCATTTACGCCTGAATGTCATAAATAAAAAAATAAATAAAAAAATGTTACTTGTTACAATATCTACATATTAGCATCGTAATACAAGTATTACACCTTACTTATAAGGCGAAGCCATAAGACATTCTTTAACAAAGTTTAGTCAAAGCAGCGCTAAACAGAACCTTGCTATATATATATAATTGATACACGGTTACCAACCAAGTGAGGTGTTTGGCGCCGAACGTTTCGATATCATCATCTTTCTCGTCTTCACGGCAAGTGTGAAAACACTTTAAAAAGAAAGATCTAAAATCTAAATTATAAAATCACGTGAAAAATAACATCTGGCATTGATTGGTAAAACTCTGTATCTCTGATTAATTAGAAAATTCGTGGCAGTGATTTAGCTACAAAATCATGCTTGTGATTGACTAAATTATCTGCGTTTGTGATTTTTCTGAAAGATCTGCTATAAGATCTGTACTTGTGATTGGGAGCCTAGACAGTCGCTTCTATGATTGGTTGATCATGGTTTAAGTAGTTTTATGGTAGAAAACCACGTTTGACTGAGGTGATAGCCTATGACCCTTCCTTCCTCCATAATAACTGTTCCTTCCTTTATTCTTCGAACCCAGTAGCCTCTTTTGCCTTCTTTGATCACCTAATTCTCTTTTCGCCTAAAGAATGGTCAGTATCTTTTCTTATATAACAAGCTCAGATAAAAAAAAACATAAAAATAAAAGCGCACCATTTGCTATGCTCTATAGTTAATGTATAAACCAAGTTATTAATATTATATTTGTTAGAAATATTTATTTAATATTTTATGGAATTTATGTTTAATTCGCTGATAAAAAGAGTTTTAAAAAGATGATTTGATGTTTTGCGGGTTGCTAATTAATCACGTACATTGTGCATGTTTCAGGAGTAGCTCGGTAGATGGCAGCACAACTAAAGTAATGATTTGATAGTCAAAATGGAGTTTTTAGAATATCAAATGATTTGTTTTCATTTGTAATATTGGCACAAGAATACAAGAAGTTAAACTGATAATTGTAATAATGCTAAGTAAAGGATTGTGTACGTAATGATAACGAAATGAGATCTAGTCGCTTTTGTTTAGTGAAGCCAGGTATGTAAAAAGCTAGGTTGGGTTTCACGAGAGCAGAGAACATAACTGGTAATTCGATGCAACTTTGTTTCTGAAGTTTGCCCATAGTTGCCAGATTTTTGGAAAAACCTTCCTAAGTCCATATCCTGTGCGCTTTCTTCGCTGCTATTGAAATACTTCGGTGGACGAGACTCATCTAGCCAAGGGCCCACTTTGGTTTACAACTGCAGAAGGACTGTGCGCAACCTGGGCGGCTATCCTAATGGGTCGTCCCACCTGACTGATCATTGGCATTGTTAAGACTATAGACTGCCACCATTTCAGTTTTCATAATAACATTCGTCGCGGCCCTTGGCCTGCTTTCTGTTGCATCAAACATCGACATGAGCGACAAGCAATACTACTCAGGACGCCATTACCTACCTCCTACTGTGCCAGGTCCACCAAGTTACATAGATCCTCCGCAATATCTATCAACCGGTGCTTCATCTAAACTGAAACGTCAGACTGAGCAACATATTTCATCCACTAATAGATCAGGACGAACCACACCAGTATCACCTCCATTAAAGAAGTCTCATACACTCAGTGACTCCGAATCAGAACAAGAAACTCAAAACATGGACCTTTGCGATAAGCCAGACAATCAGCAAGAAACCTCTTCCAATTTCTCATTTCTGCTGACCGATTTCGACCCGAAATACCAATCACCAAAACTTCTTCTGACACAATTCCTAAAGTATGTTCCTCGTGACAAAATCTCTCGCCTCATACCAACCAGAAATGGCATAATCGTCCACTCCACAGATCCATCATTAGCAACCACAATACGCAACAAGCATAGTTTTCAAATCTTCGGAAAATCAGCAAATTTCACAAAAATGGACAACAAACAATTCAAATACCAACCACCACCAAGGAGACCACCGATGTTATCTGTTGTTATTCGAGGAATAGAGCCTAACATCACAGACGAGGAAACTGAAGAGGAACTTAAAACAGAGGGACACATCATCACAAAATGCTTACGTATAAAAACAAAATCAGGCACTTCTAGTTATATGGTCCGTGTTTTAACCAATCATCAAAGCACCATCAATGACTTGCTCACAAATGGAGCCTTCATCTATAGAAGACGCTATCGGGTAGAACCATCTCACTCACCACCTCCATTACCTGTCAGATGCGAGAGATGCCAACAATACAATTCACACCTTACCTCAGCCTGTCCAAACACTCCCACATGTGGATACTGTACCGGTCCACATCCGACTAAAGACTGCAACAACCTTCAGCAACCACCCAAATGTAACACCTGTGGCTCCCAACACCCCACCTTTAGTTATAAGTGTAAAAGCCGCCCTGAACCAAATCCTGCAAACCCTGGACTTGTTGTACCCATACGTATCCCTGAACCACCACCCCAGACTCCACCCATCACCTCAATGTCACAACCAATCACCATATCTCAATTCCTAACATTCATTACTGTCGCGCTTCAAAACCTGTACCCCTTTCAACGCCATGAAGTTCTAAATCACCTACAATTCGCAGCCCGTACAGTACTCAACGCCAACCTCCTAGCCACATACTCTGGTCCCTATGTACTTGTACACACCCATCCACTCGAAACAGAAGTGTAATTTCATTGTGACCTACCAGACAATTTACCATTATTCTGACCATCAATCATCTTCATAATTGGCACTGTATTCATCCATGTACTACCAGGGCCTCACTTGTCTTACATTTAGCCCAGAGCAGCCCCTGGGCAAGAAGAATATCAAACATCTGTCTGTTCTATGTGTTTGTGACGTGGTAGTGCACTTCATATTCATAATTATTTCAACACACCATCACTGATCCTGTGAAAAGCTTCATTATTATGGTTATAAGGAAAAGCTTATAATATCTTGATTCGAAATAAAATAAATGATAGTAAAGTATTGATAAATCCCTTAGACCATCTTACCTTCCTCCCACTTCTCCCTTAAGCCAAACTCTCTTCCCGAAATAAAGGGCGTACCCCTTTGACGGGTGCTAGTCACTGGCTAGCAAAAAAAAAAAAAAAAAAAAATCACGAGACTAGAGGTACGTGTATAGATATATTTTGTTATGTTTTAACCCTCTGAATAAATACCTATATTTTAATATTATCAAATTCTCTTTGATTCGTTTGGGAGACATTGATTATAATGCTACCAAGGTCTCTGAAAAGCACCGCAGTAGTGTTCATAATCATAGGCTCTACGAGTATATAGTTTAGTATTTGTAGCCCACACTGCGGGGAGCAGACTGGGGCACATTTTTATTAGGTGTAGGATTCACGTCAACCTTCGAAAGAACCCGTCACACCCTGAGACACTCCAAGTTCTTAATTAATCTGTAATCGGACCACGGCGCAACTATAATTTGAATTTTGATGGTTATATAAAATATACAAGAGAATAAGGACCATTACACATTGTAGCCCATATAAGGATGATCACTTTGTCCGATCTTATTACGAGCCTCGCACATCGTCTGAAGGTCTTCTAATTTAAAAATAAGTAGAAAAGTAACTTCGGTTGCCTACAAGTAAGGATTTAATATGGCTCGCTGTATTTGTTCGCCGACAGATGTATAAAGACTGTTTTAAACAGAAGCTAATGTTGTCGACACCATTGAGTATAGTGGAATATAAATTGACCGGCTGTTATAAATTTTGGTAATCAGATACTATGCCGTAATAATTCGTGTGAACAAAGTAGCAAGTGATTGTTGGTACCAACAATTAGTGAATTTCTTCTAATTTCAATGGTTAATTGTCATTCAAGTTTAAATGTTGGTTTTGTACAGTACAAAATAATTTCTTGTGTCAAGGGTAATCAATGAAAGCATATTGTGTGAACAGGGGTGTATTATTCCAGTATTGCTTTCTTGTAACAACGTATAGTTAGTACCGACCGACTGACAAGGTAAAGTGATGTAAGTGAACATATTAACATTGTATGTTGTTTCTTTTTCATTTAAGTCAAACATTAACATAAAGTTTGTCACAAAACTTAACATTTCGTTTAAGTCTATCAAATTTATTATTGTATTTTTTTGCCTTTCATTCAAATGAACATGTTTGTAGAATTTCTTTAATGTGTGTTTTCTTCTTATATATACTGCAAAATACACAATCAATATTGTAAAATGTAATTCTTGTGTTTTTATCAAACACAAAATACAGACAAATAAATTAGCCATATTGGGTACCCCGTCACTCAAAATGGCCTAAACGTACCAATTGCATTTATAATTTGCTAAGCCATTACTAATCAAGACATTGTGTCGATATTTTCAGGATTACTTTCTAATGAGTGTATCTTTTGACTAAGCTCATCAGAATTTGATGTTACTCTTAACAAACATTTAGAAACAATTTCAAAGGTTAGGTAGGCCATATTGGGACCTTTACTTTACCACAAAACAGGATTGAATACGGGTACTAATTGTGCATGTTTCTCCTACTCTCACTGAGAAAATCATAACACGTTCCCTGCAGTCTGTCTCGGAGGTCGTAAGGTGTGACGCATCACGTAAGCGTTTAAGAGATTTCGGGCGGAGTTGAAACCGGATCACCTTGGAGACCCGGTCCAAAACTTGACCCGATGACCCGTTTCAGCTCTGATTTCGGGTTCGAATACCGGATGCGGCCGCATGTTTGTAGATTTTAAAAGCATCGCACTCAAATAATCCGGATGGGTCGAAGCCAATAATTACTAAAGTGGCGTAAGTAAGTCTACTTTTATTTGTATTCACCTATTTCGTCAATGAGCGAAAAAAAAAACATTTCTTCGTTTTCCTTTCGATGTCATCTCCCCTTTCCTCCAGATGTTCACTGGCGTCCTATTGTCTTCTTTATCATTCTCTTATTTCTCTTCTCCTGATGCCTTAACGATCTCCAAAGAGCTGACTCTCATAAATAAATACGAAAGTCTTTCTTATCTGTTTCTGGGAACATTGCTTGTCGCTGACCGCCTGCTTACTTCCTGGTCCCTCGTAAATCGTCAAAACATTGGAGATCGCATCTTTCCTTGTGACGTGACACTCAGAGAAATTTACCCCCCTCTTCTCCCCCTACCCTTTTTGTTAAACATCGTGGGAATTCATCTTACACTGTCAAAGAATTCTCGTAACTTGCACTTCCCCCTTTCGTGGTGGATTTTTTACTCTTACAGGATAATCTTTACCTCAACCATTTTGCTATTCCTTGCCATGAATTTTCCAAACAAGACAAATTTGTGTTGTCTATTTAAATGAAGAAAGTGAAGAGGGGAAAAAGTCTAGATAGATGGAAGACATGAGAACTTAGTCAAGGAATGATTTGCAATCCTCTGTTCTGTTGTTATCTGTATTCAGAAAGGTGTTTCCAGTATAGTTAAGACGATGTATGAACCAGAGGTTACATTGTCTCTTACACTCTCTCCTCCTCCCTCTCTCTGTCTGAACTTTCATAAGTTCCGTAATCCGTATGAGCAAAATCTTTGAGCGCATGCAATTCACTTGACCTTTTCATCTTTTAACCAATTGTAGATAAAATATCTACAAAGCTATTACAGCTGTACAAAGCTATTACCTTAATGAGACTTTTTTGCCTTTCAAGTTCATAGAACATATTTGATTTCCTTTTATTTTGAATGAAACAGTTCGCCCTGAAGATGTAAATATCCCTCGTGTAATATTCTGATTCATATGCAACCAAGGTTAACAGGAAAAGATAAATCACAGACAAATTAGCTACAGCCAACATCCGAAAAAAAATATGATCTTTTTTTCTTTTTTTGTATTACAGTAAGAAATTTTTAAATATAATTTTATTATTTTCTGGCCATATAACAAAGAACAGCAATTGATTACTTATACTTACAATACTGCTTTAATATATCATGTTTCTACTTCCAAAGGTTCTTTCCACTATCAAAAATAAAGAAAAAAATTCAGAAATTTGAATTAAATTTCAATAGCTTTTATTAAAAAAAAACTTTCCACGCTCTTGTTTGCCGCTATTATTTAAAAAAAATTCAAAGAAATCTCAACAGAGGGTACAACAGTCGCGAGTAATAGTTCCATCTCGCGGCTCAGATTGAAATTACAAGCAGAAAATAATCTTGAAGAAAATAGGCGGCCTTCTTGAAAGCCATCATTTTGGATGTCTGTCGAGAATTATAAATGGGGAAAAAGCATCATGTGACACCTTTTTATACTAAGTCGTTCCCAGATATTCAAATATGTAGTCACGTTTTACCTACATTTATTTATTTAGAAGATAGGAACTAGGCGATCTGGAATTTGGAGAAAGGTGGTGGTTTCACCATTCCGTCGTTTCAGCATGGCGCTAACTCTTCATACACGGATCGAGATTGTACTGATGAGTGGTGGTCACAGCATCAGGGTGACTGCAGCTGAGCTGAACGCGCATAATAGTCAGAGACTAGACAGAGCACACGCAATTGCCTTCGAAAGATATTAAAAAGATTTGAGGAGACAAGATTTGTGCGCGACAGCAGTCACAGTGGACGACCAAGGGCTTCAACCGACGAGAATGCGACAAGAGCACTTGGGCCACCATTGTGAAGAGACATCTCTCACAACACCTAGACATCCTTCGTGATAGCGTTTTCTATCTCTGGATGATTTCTACCTCTCGCACCATCTACAAAACTTTGGTAAACTTCATTTTTATATGGGCCAGTCTAGTAAATTTGGACTTAGGCCCGTTACGATTCGCCCTTTAGCCATTGAAATCCACACCCATGCCCCTACCGGGACTCGAGCCCGGGACCTTCAAGTCGTTGGCCTACCGCCGTAAACCGCACGGCTACCCGACCGGCTGGCACCATCTGAAGACCAGTGTACCGCGAAAAAATCAACGAACTACATCATCTCCAGGAACGGATCCACAATAGATAATCCACTGTTAAACCTGGTGTGTTACGCAGGGTCTACGAGTATTGAAAGAAATGACAGTCTGCATGGCAAAATGACCGACATATTGATCACATCATATAGGGAGCGAAATATATATATTTTTTTAGGGTCCCTATCGCCTACAAAATAAAAGTAGGTGAAAAGGACTTCACATCTGAATCTCTGGGAACGAGCTAGCCTAAAACGATACGTCACGTGATACCAGTCTCAATTCTCAACATAAATCCGAGATGGCGGCTTTCAAGAAGGCCGGCATGGAGCCCTTCCCCCTATCACCGATATCAAAAACTGGTTTCACTCTATCCAGCCATTTTTAACTTACCAGGGTGTTTCCGGACTTTTACCTGTCCCTGTAGTTAAAAAATCTCTTTTTTAAATTCGTTTTTCCGTTGAGTTGAAATTTGCAACATCAAAACCGTGATAAATTTATAATAGTTAGTTCCATGAATATGTTAAAAGAAATGGTAATAACGACTTAGATAGAAAACCAAGCGATCTTCAATTTTCATATTCCTGAAAAATTTCTGTACAGACCACTGTTTATGACATAAATACAAAAAAAAAAACTATTTTTGGCTTCAGTTTTCAAAACGACGGCCGAAGCACAGGCTGGAATGATATGTTTGTATGTTGTTTATTTCAATAAGTACTACATTCCTGCCAAGTTTCGTGCTTTCTCGAACAACTTCCAGGTTGAGTTCATTATTGCTTATATTTACGGACTAAAAATAATTTCGTTACCATTTCTAGGAATTAATTTGCTTATTTAAACCCTTATCTGAGTTTTCCCCATGTCGAGACTCAGTTAAAGCGCCTTCTGGCACCCGTCAAACGGTAGATTCAAAACCTTTCATAAAAATTCTTAGGCTCGTTTTCATGATAAAATTTACAAATATACACACAAAGTTTGCTTGCTTGATAGTATTTGAGGTTAAGCTGTTAAAATACCAGCACTAAACATTTGGAACCACCATACATTTTACGGTCATACATTGGTAAAATAAGAAACGTATGCAAAATTGGTATAAGTGTATATATTTGCATACCGTAGAAACATAATTTGAATTTTGAGATTTCATTAATAGAATAGACAGACGGATAATATTCTTGATGAGACACTGGTTTGGAGAATCGGATGTGTAAGGTAGCGACCCTCCTTTTACATGTTTTCTTGTATTCATAAACTTTGATAAAATAAATGTCGACTACAGAAGGTAAGGGGTATCGAAGAAATGAAAATCGAAGCAATATTTCATATTTAACCCGAAATATATATGTGACAAAAATTGGAATATTTTGCATATGGACACAAGAATATCCTTGTACCTACAATATGACAGTTTTGTGTCTCATGTATTTCAAGTTATACGTATATAAAATATTACTTCCACTTTTTTTTAAAATCGAAAATGTCACTTGTATCCCTTGGCTTCTAGAGTTCTCAAATATAATCCTTCGATTGTCATTTGCTAAGCTCGTCATTATTTCGTCTTCCCAAAATATTACATCTTTTATGGCGATATTCCACAGTATTTGGGTACCTCTATATATATATATATATATATATATATATATATATATATACAAGGCACGTTTCGAGAGAAAAAGCCAGTCGATATTGTTTAACAATAACGAATCGAATGGCGCATGCGCAGTGGCTTTAACTAGTTCATTAGGTATTGATTGGCCATATATGAACCATCTTTTGACGATTGCTTACAGCAGGTTACGAGAAGAAAGCAGATGAACCAGCAAAGTGTGTAAACTGTGGTGGGCCGCATGCGGCAAGCTACAGAGGATGTCAAGTCTTTAAAGCCGCAAAAGCACGCAGGGCACAAAATCAACCCAACCAGCCAAGCCAAGACAACTACTCGCTACCAACAGCCCAGCAGACCAAATCGCACAACCCAGCAAAACCCAAACCACCACAAAACTCAGACTTTCCAAACCTCCCAACCCCACGTACCACTCCAAGTCACGCAAATGTTCCAAATTACGCCAATGCTGCCAAACCTACTCCAGAAGCAACCCAAACCTTCGACCCCGAAGTACTGCAAGGATTCCAAAACGTAACCCCGATACTGCAATCACTCAATCTCGTTGCCTTCTTCAGAAAACTGAAAAGTTCCGCCGCAAAAATCAAGACCACAACAGACCCACTGAAACAGATCTCACTGGCATTTGAAATCTTAGCTGCACTCGTTGATGATGGCACAGAATAGACCACTACCACCATACCCCACCAGAAACAGCCGTCTCATCCACTGGAACGCTGAGGGAATCTACAAGCAACTTCAAATCTTCCGCCACTTTTTAGTTGAACAGCAGATTGACATAGCACTACTGACAGAAACCCACCTCAAACCAAGACTCCGATTCTCCATCCCAAACTACATAGTTCTTCGAAACGACCGGCCAAACATGCGCAAAGGAGGAACTGCAATAGTGATAAAATCCTCGCTCTCGTTCCAAAGACTCCAACTACCAGCACTTACAGGAATAGAAGCCACAGGCATAACCTTACTCACAAAAACAGGCCCCATCCACATAGTCTCAACTTACAAACGCCCCGAAAACCAACTCCTCCGACAAGATCTAGAAGCACTAAGGAAACTTGGCACCAGAGTAATACTGGGTGGGGATCTCAACTGTAAACACCAACTCTGGCATTCCAGAACATCCAACCCAGCCGGCCGTCGCCTACACGCCTTTCTCCCGCGACTTGATTGTGAAACCATTGCTCCAACAGAACCAACTCACTTCCCCAGAAATGGAAACCGACCAGACATGTTAGACTTAGTCCTTGTGGCAGGCATTGAAATCACAGACGGACCTTTTTCCCTCAACATGCTAGACTCAGACCACCACCCCGTATATATGGCTTTCTCCGTTGCGAACTCTCTAACCATCCCTCACCCAAACAAAACAAGAACAACAGACTGGACAGCATACAAAAATTACTTGTTGGAAGAACTACCAAACCTACCACATCCCGAGCAGCCAGAAGAAGTGGACCATGCAGTAGACAACCTAACGGCACTCATCCGCACAGCAATCAAGAGAACCACCACAACTACAACCGAAAACAAACTGCCAGCGACCACATATGGCAACACCATGTTCCTGATCAGACTCAAACGATGAGGAAGGAAACAATGGTACCGGACACAACACCCAGAATACAAGCTAATGTACAACAGCCTCACCCAAAGAATAAAACTCCGTCTGCAAAGGCTAAGGCAACAAGAGTGGGACAACAAACTACGAGAGGTGGACGCTCCAAACGCTGAATTCTGGAACATCGCTAGAAGGATGACCCGCAAGTCCGACACGCCTAGAAACCAGCCATTACACGGGCCGCAAGGCCTCAAATTCGAAGCAGAAGAAAAAGCAGAAATCTTTGCTGATCAACTAGAGGATCAACATCAGCCGCACCACGACATCTATGAACCAGAAGCAGTCCGTGCAACCAGAAGACAGTTGAGAGGACTACTCGCACGAGAACCACAGCAAAACCCACAGCTCACCACACCACGTGAAGTAGCAAAAATCCTCAGCAAACTCCCACCCAACAAAGCACCAGGTCCAGACCAAATCCCAAACCAAGCACTAAAAGAAGCACCACGCAGACTTTCAATTTATCTCTCCCTCCTGTTCAACACCATTCTCCTCACCTTCCACTTTCCAACGTCTTGGAAACTGGCAACTGTATGCATGATTCCTAAACCAGGCAAAAATCCACTATTTCCCCAAAACTACAGACCTATCAGCCTCCTGTCCACACTTAGCAAAGTTTTCGAAAAAATCCTGCACGTCCGCCTTCAGCACCATGTCGAAACCAATTCCTTGCTACCTCCACACCAATTCGGATTCAGAAGACAGTACGATACTCAACTTCAACTCGTGCGAGTGGTGGATCAATTGACTACTGGCTTCAATGACTTCGCTCACACGATTGGCATATTCCTCGATGTTGAAAAGGCCTTCGACCGTGTATGGCATAAGGGACTATTGACAAAACTCCACCTGCTGCAGATCCCGGATACTTACGTCCACCTTCTACATTCCTACCTTCAGCGTAGACAACTACAAGTCCGCAACAACGGAGCAACGTCAGGAACCAAAACCATCAGAGCTGGAGTGCCCCAGGGAAGTGTCCTCTCGCCGCTGCTATACGCACTCTACACTTCGAATCTACCAATCTCCCCGCCATGCAAGCTGGCAACCTTTGCAGACGACACTGCTATATTCGTAACGAACAGAAACATGAACTTTGCCCAAATTGCAATGAGAAGGCAACTACAACAACTTGAGACCTGGACAAAGCACTGGAGAATAAAAATCAACGCACAGAAGAGCCAGGCAGTAATCTTCACGAAACAACGACCCCAAGACCCACCACCCCTCCTGCTGTTCAACCACCCAATCCCATACCAGAGAACAGCCAAGTACCTAGGCATCACCCTAGATAACAAGCTCACGTTTGGCCAGCACATCACAGACCTTGCGATGAGAGCCAAACAAAGAACAACAGCCCTAGCCCCAATGCTCAGAACACCTACCCTCAAACAGTCCACCCGCTATCACATCTACAAAGCCATAATCCGTGTCATGATGTCCTACGCCAGTGCAGCATGGCTCCACGCAGCGCAAGTCCACCTGAACCGCCTTCAGAGAGTTCAGAATCACGCCCTACGTCTGATATCCGGCCATGACCGCTCCACAAGAATCATGCAGATACACGAAGACACCGAAACGCCATTCCTCGAAGAACATCTGCGCCGACTGCAACTCCAATACTGGACGAGACTCCGAGTACATCCAGACCCAGAAGTCCAGAACATAGGAACCAACCAAGCCAGAAGACAAATGCACCGAACACCAAGGATCCCTTAACCCCCTTAACTTTTCCCACTTTCCAAATCAAAATTCTACTTCAAAATTCCAAATTCTAAAATCCCAAAATCCAAATCCAAATAACTAAGCTAAATTTTGAAAAAAAAAAAGCCATGAACATCAACACAGTACTGCGACAGTTGCAGTTCTGACCTAACCAGGAAAGAAAAAGAAGGCCATTAAAGTACAGAAAACAACTAGGAAGAAGACATGGGACAACCCGAAACTTCAAACTCAAAACAAAAGTCAAGAAAATATTTGGATTGGATTGGATTGGATTGGATTGGATTGGAATAAAATATCTCGTGTGTTGAAGCCCGACCCGTCATTCGTTTTCTTAACGCAAAAAAAAATAAATAAAAAAAAAATAAACAGAAGACAAACAACTTAAAGCTGTCTAAATTTAACGCAAGTTGTGGTCACTTCATGAGTGTATAGTGAAGCGAAAGTAATCCTGAGTACTAGTAAAATAAGTCAACATATCGGGAAAAGAACAAAGATTATCTTGTGGTTGATTTTATGGAGCCTGAAACAACAATTACTGCGAAAGTATATGGTCAAACTTTCTCCAAACTGAGGCGAAACCACCCAGGTGGAATGATTACGTCAAGAATGGTTTTCCTACAAGACAATGCGCGCTCCCACATTCTCTAGAATTCCGATATAAACGTTTTGATGACCTTCCCTTACAACTCTAATATCGTACCCCTAACGACTTTCATATTTTCCTTTACATCAACAAGTTTGGTAGGTTCTCAATGTTTCAATGAGAATGATGAATTGAAAAGAGTAGTGTCGAACAGACCGAATTTTCAAAGTTATTCATTACGTACAGTGTATACAAAGGGTTGGAAAAAAAATTATAGTGACTACACAGAAAAAATAATATAGTTTATACACGTTTTGAACCAGTAAGGAAATATTTTCTCTCAGATTTTTAGAAAAGTGAAATTTGACCTTTACTTCTGACATATTCCTCGTATATGTACAAACGTACAGTGCTTCCCTAAAATAATGCCCCAAACTTCGGGATGTGATTATTTACATAAAACATCCTTTGAAGAAATTCAAAAGTGTACATAGTTTCGGAGCTACAGGACCTCAAAGTTAAAGCGGTATCGTCCCAAATGACGTCATATCTCGAAACGTAATGACATACCGGTACGCGGTGTTGGCTTACCAAATAACAGTAGAGGTAGTACCCAATACATACATAATACGCCATGTTAGTGATTGAGAGAGTGCTGCATACACAGGTTTCGCTGTACAAGAATTTTCTTGTCAAGGAGTTAAATTGCTTAATGGAATAATCATAGGAAACACATATTCGACAATCATAAACATGGCTTAAATAGGTGTGTTGGGTGTTACTTCGAATGTGGCTTACGTCATTACTTTTCGAGATACAAAATCATATCTCGAAACTAGGCATATTTCGAAATTCCCTCAAAGAAACTTTTTTTTTTCTTGTTTTGATGTGAATTATCACCTTCCGAATGTTGGGACATTATTTAAGGGTCACCCTCTATATCTTGTGCTTATTAGGAACTGAAGCGGTATTTATTTAATGCAAACGTGAACGACAATGTGTTTTTCTGCACCTGTATACACTTAAAAGTAGGAACATCTGAGTACTAAAATCTAAACCAGAGATAGAATAAAGACAAGATTTACGCATCATACGTATGCATATTTCCTTTGACCGCCTCCAACTTGCACGATTGAGAAGCCATTTTACGGAAGATGATAAAGGATGAGGAACGAATCATATAAGAAATCCCATTCCGCTGACAATGCATGAAGAAGCTTTAGAAATATTATGACCTTTGGTCACATGACAATTATTTTTGTAGCACACTGACTTCTCTCTCTCTGGTTGAAGATCCTGAAAATAAAGAAGGATTTTTTTTTCTTTTCGAGTTCTTGTTGAAGACTAAAAACCGAACTCGAAATGCCAGTCTTTCTGTTTTGTGCTACTTGTGTGTTACTCAAATTTTCTGACTTTTATAGTGTTTCCTTACTATATAGGGTAACGTAAGATAATTTGGTTATATATTTTTTTAATTACGAAAATTACAAAATGTTTTTGTTAAACTATATTTATATATTGGAACCATCCTTCTAGGCAATGCTTTCCACTAGTTTACTAAGATACAATAAACACACAGTAATTAAAAAAAAATACTACTAAAAGCAAAGGATATTTGGTAATAGTTGTTGGTTATTTGGTGATAGTGGGTAGGTTATTTGGTGACATTATGAATTATTAACCAAAACTTTCCTTAACCAAATGTACATGAAACAAATGTATCACTCTAAATTCATTAGACGAATTTTCACAATGGTCGTCACACATGAACATGGTTGTCAATGTCCGTTAGTTGACAATTTTCGTGAAATGGTTGCATGAAAAAAGACACTGAATCCAGTTTGCACCCGTTTCTTGCTTTTGACATCTTGTGAATACCAAAATCTACTTTTCGTACACATCATGCTTGTCTGAAGAAGTGACGTTCACATCCGAAAGTCCTGGAGAAAATTTATCTGTTTTTCACAGTTTTAGATAAGGCTCTAAGGCTTAAAATTGATTGAAAAAAAAAAAAAAAAATCGGTTTGTGCTAAAACACCGCCGGAGTTTTAAAATTTGCTGCCCTTCAAAAAAATATTGCAGGTCCTTGTGCACAGAATGATACTTCAAATATTTCAGGGGCAGATAAATACACTTTATATGGATTTCACTTAATATTAACGTGCTCGTAAATAACAACACATTTCTCTTAGATTTCTAACAATTAACTGATCTTTGTTACAGAGCGCAGGACATAGCGCGGATTGAAAATAGATGGCATGCCATGCGATGAAGGTTAAAGTACTAACGTGGTAGTGTCGAAAGGGATAGGAACAGCCTATTCGGTGACAGGTCTCGCAAGAATTATCACCAAATAACCTTTCCGTACTCTAAAATATACAAAAGGGACTTGAATGTTATTGTAAAGAGACGATTTTCATGGCTAGATGGTAGCATGAACTTCCTATCTTACAAACCTGCTTTTACTTCCACAATATTGTAATTGTGCTTGACATTTATATCTGGAATGTTGAACCTTTCCAAAGAAGGAAGCCATTAACCATTAAAGTTTTCTGGCTGTGTCTAGTTTTGATTATATTCTGTTTCGTACTATAATTCTCAGTGCTAATATTTGGTGAAAGTTCAATAAATAGTACATATATACGTACATGTTCAAATAATAATTAGGCGTGCAATATTTGCTCTTCTTCAATTGTTTCGTACACAGTAAAATATAGTTGCGTTAATTCAACACAATGCGGTGTCACAGTGACTACCACTTTTTTCGTGTTAAATTAACACAACAGACAGTGTTGATTTCGGTACTGGGAAAAAAAGTTACGACTGCAGCGAGATTTGAACATGAGTTGCTCAGTTAGAAGTCGAGCATCTTACCGACTTGGTTAAATATCCAGACACAATTAACGCTACGCGCAAACGATATTTATTGAATTAAACGATTACATTAGATTCAAACAGTGTAGCGAGTCAAAAATATGTGAACACCGAAAACAAAGTTACTCGCACGAAATTACATTAATCGTTTTCTGTTTCAATTGGGAACCAGAATTCCCATTCATTAAGAATGTTCCATTTACATTGAAACAGGCGATTAAGATGGCGACAACCAAACACTTGACCAGAATTCATATCGTAACAACATGTCTAATGCTGCGCTTACTTTCATAGAAATTGAACATATTCTTAAGGGATGGGGGATTCTGATCCCTAATTTACAAATGGAAAAGTGGAGTACTCATGGCGTAATTCGTGAGAGTTACTTTGTTTGTATTTAGGGTTCAGCAACATATTTTTGATCCTCTATACGGTACTGTTGGAATTTAGTGTTCTATCAGTCTGGCGATTTAACTCAGACGGTAAGACGCTTAACTTCCAATTTAGCAATCCATATTCAAATCCCGCTGCAGCCGTTACTTTTTTCTTGCTGATAGCACACCGAAATCAACACCGTGTGTTGTGTTGATTTAAGACACAAAAGTGATAGTCAGCTGGGACACCACATTGTGTTGAATTAACACAGATATTTTTTTACTGTGTATTCTGTTAAAAGCCAGTTATCATGTGTCACCACTCTTCCCATAGCTTCTGTCTAAACTTTCGCAGTTCCGTCATTCGATGAAATAGCTTTTACACACGAAATTTTTTGTGTTAATCGAACATTTTTGGGTGTTCCACAGCGAAAACACAGTATTTTGTGTTAATATAACAAACAGTATTAATTTCGGTGATTCAATACAATGGATGTATTTTTAATGCTGATCTGATTCCAGTTTCCACATTTTAGGGTTCGAGTAGTTATGAAAAGTTGTGCATTGGTACGAAATTTAGCCATGTCAAATGTGGATCTTTCTTGGCCCTCAATCGTTTTGGCCGTTTTCATACTAAAATTTTCGAGGGCTCCGGGGCGCGGCTAGATATTTTTTGATCTGGCTGTGTTTCGGTGAACAAACATAACGTAACATTCTACAACTTTTTCACGCTACTCAAACTCGAATTAAAAAAAAAAAAGTCGGCCGTCTTGAAGCCCCCCGAAAAAAATATTGAAAAGTTGTGTTTGTGTACTGTGCAAAAGTTATAAAATGTTATGTTATGTTTGGTCGGCCCAAAAACACTCGGATCAAAAAATATTTACCCGGACCCCGGGGTCCCGAGGAAATGAAAAGGGCCGGTTTTTTTTAAGGCATTTGAGTTTGAGTACTGCGCAAAAGTTGTAGAATGTTATGTTATGTTTGTTCACCGAAACAGCCAGATCAAAAAATATCTAGCCGCGCCCCGGAACCCTCGAAAATTTTAGTATGAAAACGGCCAAAACGCTTGAGGGCCAAGAAGGATCCACATTTGACATGGCTAAATTTCGTACCAATGCACAACTTTTCATAACTACTCGAACCCTAAAATGTGGAAACTGGAATCATATTTTTATTCCTTGTCTCCCCCCAAAAAAATAAAAAAAAATAAAATAATCAAATAAAAAATGGGCCCTTTAGTGGTCCAGGGGCCCGGTTAAATATTATTTTAGGACGGCCATATTTGGAATGGCTTTATTTGGTACTAATACACAACTTTTGATGACATCTCGAGCCCCAATATATGAAAAAAAAAAATCGGCACACCCTACTGTATAGCTTTGTGAATATTGTCTGCCATCAGTGGATTTTGTAGGGAAAATCGTGTGGCAGGCACGCAAATTTTACCGCCTGCTGCGCTCGAACATAAATCATAAGGTTGCAGGGGTCCTTAGCTTTCTAAATAATAATCTTTTGCACTATGTTCACGCAAAATGACCAGATTGGACACACAAACATAGGGAGGGATAAGAAAGAAGGAGAGAATGATACAGAGATATAAGAATCTTTTCTTACGATTTTTTAAAACCATAATACGAAGGGATGTTTAGCGATTCCCATTTTCGTAGTGATGTGGACAAAGGTGCTGGGCCATCGTTCATGAGGTAGCAGGTTTAAACCCCACCCATGACATGGATGTTTGTGGATTTTAACAACATTGCACTTGTTTCATCTAGACGGGCCGAAGTCTAGTATTACTAGAATGCCCCATATAAAACCAGCCAACGAACCAACGTTCTTCACGGGTTGATGAGATAAAAGTATCGGGCAAAGATAGTTCCCCAATGTTATATGAGGGTATTATAACTGTTCTTGATTTAGGACGTTAACAAGTATCTAAATCAAGAAAATAAAAGTTCAGTGCAGTTAAATAAAGTGTGTTGACAACCAATGGTAACAAATTAGAGAATCGAATAAGGAGGAAACGTTCCTTTAAAGAAATTTCGACACTAGCGTTGTTTCTTATCTAGAGGCGCTCTAATGTCTCCCAGTATCGTGATATATTACGTAATATCTCGACAGATAATAGCATCTCGTCTTAGGAAATTACAATCAATATTTTCCTAACAAAAATTTCGGCAAAGTTTCTGATTGAGAGTGTGCGCCATGCATGTCCTTTGCAACGGACAATCATTGAAATCCCTTCTAAGCTGCTTCCTTTAATCATCAAATTTAATAGATGTATTGCGTGCAACTTTGTTTGTGTTTTGCTAATCCAATATGTTTTGCGTCTTCTTTTTTGCCAAGATATGACGTCATTGGGCGTCACTCATTCCGCGTCTATGTTTGTTTCGTTCTCACAAGAGAAGGGGCACTCAGATCACTTCGTAATCCAACTTCAAATTTTGTACACAAGTATTTCAGCCACAAAGAGATTACGACACAAAAAAACTAGCTGTCAGTTTGAACTGCAAGCAAGGTCTTTGAATAAAAGGGTAAGATTTTGACGCGGTCTATCTTTAAAGTGCTTATCAAAAATTCAGGAACGGCTAAATATGTCGGACAGAATGCATTTTGAAAACTTGAAAGAGAAAAAAAGTTGTAGAAAATCAACACAGCTATCGGATGAAGTAGCCAATCAGGGGGGGGGGCGGGGGGGGGGCAATCTTTTAATTGGGAAACCCATTTTTGTTTATTGCAGATTCTGTATCCATGGAAAAAAATAGATCAGAATATGTCCTGCTCAAAACTGAAGGATGTGAGCACCTGAGCCCTACAGGGTCGGAAATCAGATTGATGGCGAGAAATGTTAAAAGTTCCGGAATGGCTAAATATCTCGGATAGAATGAATTTTTTTTTTTGAAAATTTCAGAGACAAAATTTGCAATCACTTGTCAGCAGTTGACTATTCATTTTATAAACATATTTTTTGAAACACCCTGTATAAAATACCTACGTCTTTTCCGACAATTTTTAATTTACTTAAACACAGAAATTACGTGACAACATAGAAGTTCATCTTTCTTTATTTTTCTTAAAGCTAACATAAAAATCATTAGACAACTTTAGTAACATTGTATGAATTCCAAGATTTCATGTAATGTACGTAATATTTAAAAAGAAAAAGAGAAAAGTAATCACTGATCATGGCATCAATTCTTAATTTTTCAAAGACTACTTAAATTTCTTTGCGGTACAAATGAGCAAATTCACATAATCTGTATTCATTTCACGTTATTTCGTAGAATGACTGCTTTGCTTTTTCAAAGAGATTATAATATTCTGAAGTAAATTTGAGGTTGTTTTTCCTTCTTCTTCTTCTTCTCTTTCCCATCATTCTTTGCGTGCGTGCGTGTGAGTGAGTACCTATACATCGTATATGCAGTGTACTGTATGTGTGTGGCAAGAAACGAAAAACGCTCGAGTTGTTTTAATGTCGAAACGATTTACTCTTTGAAACATCATCTTCCTATCAAATTTCGGCATCTATACATTTCGTCTTAGAGATTTTTAACAGAAAAGTTTTCTAATTGCTTTATCTACTGCAGATGCTAGATAACATATAAGATTCTCTGCCCACCAATATGTTTTACAGCATTAAACTTGTCCACACTCTATCCCTCAAAAAGATTGATATATATATATATATATATATATATATATATATATATTTAATCGTATATGTATATAAATAATATGTCGTAAATTGATCACATGTCATGAGAGAGAGAGAGAGAGAGAGAGAGAGAGAAGCAGTTTGGACTCATGGAGGCGTCAACATTTTGATCTCTGAGCCATCTTTTTATATTTATTAAGGACAGATTTGAACTACTATTAAGCATTGATCGATTGTCAGTTCAGTGGGAACAAGCAACAATAATAAAACGAAATCATGAATAGAGAAGAAGAAGAAGAAGAAGAAGAAGCTAAGAGGTTTAAGCTATAAGATTAGTTGGAAAGAAAAAAAGAAGGAAGAGCGACAATTTTTGCATTCCAAAGGGGCTTTCCTAAAGAGGATATTACGGGTGAGGAGTGATGAAACACTTAACAGATGAACGTGATTTGAAGAAAATAATTAGATAAAGTTGTTTTGCTTTTTTTCTTTTCTAAACTTTTTTTTTTAAAACTCCTAAAAAAAAAGAAAGAAAACTGAATTAGATAATTATTATGTGGTATCCTTGTGGACGGACACATATTTATTTCTATCATTGAAAACATACATGTTTACGTCCTTTATATAGATTGCAATTTCTTGTTTGGTAGCAAAAGCATTGAAAAGCTCTTTCTGGGACATTGTTAGTGAAGATTCTTTTGATTTCTTTTAATTAGGTTAACAATTTTAGGATTTATTATTAGCCCATTTTCTTTTGATTGGGTACTGTAAAAAAAAGAGCGTTTTTTTTTTTAAGTTTAAAAGCATTTTCCACGCATCTGAAAGGAGTCAACTGACGACCACTTCTTGTGGATTACTTTCCCTTTTAAAATCAATAATAGGTAACTTTTTCGTGCAACTTTTGTACACTTACTTTCTCCCTTACAATCACTACAAGAGAATCTTTTCGTACAACCTTTGCACATTTTTCTTACTCTTTCCCCCCCTTACAATCGCTAATAGAGCTATTTTCAATGCAATTTTTGCACACTTTTTTTTCTCACTCCATTTCTCCCTTACAATCGCTAATAGAATTTATTTGAATAAAACTTTAGTACACACACTTTTCTCTCTGAGGTTTGCGTCTATCCGTAACCTGTATCTATAATATCTTTCTCTGTGGTTCTGTTCTAAAATGAGTTCAACTGGACAGTCTCTGTGTCTAACTTTACCTGCCACTGAATCCTTCTTCATCTGCTGCAAACTTATTCATTTCCTCTTACCCTTCAACATTCCTAAACTATTCCCCACTTCTTCTCTTTTCTTTAAGCTTGCGCTCTATGACTCTTCTCTCTAAAATTATTACCATTACAGAGAATACAATTTCCAATGAACCAATGTGCCTCCACTGAAAAAAAATATGTGATAAGTTGGCAACATTGATAACTGGGGGGCTTCGGAGCATGGAAACACCCTCAATATGTGTTCTGTGGTGTCGAACTATGTTAATACCAATTATGGTGCTGATACGTCAAACGGAATGGAATTAATTTGTCAAAAAATAATTTTAAAGTAGATTAGCAACACTGACAACTGGAATGTATGGGAGTACAAAGTGAAATGATCCCGGGATCCCGGGATCTGCTTTTGTGTCAAAAATGATCTGTTTCGGTTGTCCGCTTCTGCGTGATGCGATGGCAAACTCACACTCATTTCTTATTTACTAGTGAAAGAAAAAAAGTAAGAGACACGCTTCTACTAATAACTGCAAGAGTTACGGTAGCTTGATAGTATCTCAGTTACACAAACATTCATTTTTCTTAGAAAATGGGTTGCCAACACTGCAAATTTGGATGCTTAGGAACGGGAACACCCACAATTTTTTTTTCTTGAATTGCGTAGAATAATTTTTGCCAAGTTTGGTGAAGCTCTAAAGGCCGCTTTAGACGACAGCATTTATGCTAGGATGAATCTTACGATTAGCAGTAGTGCCAGAGTGTGAAAGCAAGAATTCCACAATAGGGCAAGATGCTATGGTATAAATCCATAACTTTTTTCTTTTTACGCTGGCACACTGCTTTCGCTAAGATTGATCGTATGAAAAATTGTATCGTCTAAAGCGGCCTCTACGGAAAGGAAGCAATTTGAAACAAGTTGATTTAAAAAAAAATGGATTGGAAGCACTGACCTACTGCACGAATCAAGGCGGTTTCAGTGCATCTTAGCTAGACAAATCAAGACCTTTCCAACGAGACTTTAAACCTTCTCACTACACCTTATGGTTCATAAGAATTATTATGGACTATCCTTCCTTTGCGCGAACAAGAAATGTAATATATATATTTTATGGTTAAAAAAGATATTCAAAATTTGAGTTCAGAAAATATGGTCAACCTCTCTCTGACACTCCTTGTATATATTTTTATAACTTAGAAAACAAAAAGAATTGAAAAGAAAATACATGCAAAAAGTGTACAAGAAGTGTTTTTTTTTTGTAATGTGCTGTTCTCTCACTAATCGTTTAATTGCACAGTATACATAATTAAAATAAATAAGTCATCAATATAGAAACATAATGCTTCAAATGTGTCTGTACCAATTGCAGCTTAGTGTCTTCAAGCTGAATTAGCTTGTATTTTTAAAAACTTCAAATCGCCTGATATCCCAATATAAGGTATTTAAATTTGTGTTGTATGTATTTTAGATAGTTTACAATGCAAGTGGAAGGAAGTAATTGCTGGGCCCGCAGGGCTACCCAGCTGGACTTCTAGCGCCTTTGAGCTACTTTCGTCCTATGATTTTATTTTGATAATGTGAGAAATTGGTATGGAGTTTGACATTTTCGAATCGGACCCACACCGTGACCCAATAGCCCGAACCACAGCAACCGCCAGAAAGCCCACCAGAAACAAGCCAATTACCTTGTTTTGATTTGTTCCAAAACCGTATGAACTGGAAGTGGACAAGTAAGTAATCCCAATTGATTTCTTTTGTATTTTGCACATGTTTTGTACTTGTTGAACCGGAAGTATACCCGATCCGTCCAATGAACCGAAATGCACAGGATATAGGTTGGTATTGATCACTTATTTCTCAACAATATCTTTCTTTGCAAAATTGATTAATTAGATCTAAACAACCATAACCAAGCATGACTCTACTGATTCAAAGAAGTTCAAATAAATTCAAAGAAGTTTGGACAGTAAGGTTAATCAATGGATATGAATAAATGTTAAAAAGTTCGTCCTTTGCTGAATTTTAGATTGATTGTGTTAAATTATTACTTTGATTTCTTTGAGTTGTTCCTCTTTGGTCGTCGCGTCGTGGTCTATAAATCGAGTTGTGAAATGTTCCTTACTTTGTGCTGTGCATATCATTAATTAATATGAAGTAGTTCTTGATACGTTATATTATGCCTCAGAATTCAAATATTCATCTGATGTGGAAGATTAGCCTTTATGAATTTTTTGTCTTTTGCTGATGGAATATATTTTTGCTTTCTTGATTGCATATATGTGTTTATGTGTGTAATGGGGATTCTATCATATAATTCTTCTCTGCTTGCCCCCCACAATTTCTCTGAGGATCTCATCCAAAATTTTTCAAATTTTTCGATTTGCTCCACTGAAATGTTACTATGGTGAAGTTCGTGCCCATAAAGTATCATCGGCCTAAGGATGGATAAATATAATCTGGTCTTAATAGAAATGGGAAGCGTAGAACGGAAGTAATATTGTAGTCTGGCTACTGAACCTAGTGCTAATTTCTTTCTTTCTTTGATATGTTGTTTAAAGGTGAGTCTCTGATCAAATGTTACTCCAAGATAGTTTGCTACTTTTTGTGGTTTAATTTTGGAATTTTTAATAGTGATAAATTTTTCTTTGTCAACTCTGGTTCCTTTACCTGAATGATAGAATATAATAAATTGGGTTTTATTTTGATTGAGTAATAACTTCCAGGTCTGGCACCATTTCACAAATCTTTTTGTAATTTTTAGCAAATTATTAATGGCCGAGTCTGTGTTCTTCGCACTCGTCCAATACGCTGTGTCGTCAGCAAAAAGACCCAGTTTGGTGTTTTTATGTTTTGGTATTGGAGTATCATTTACGTAAATTGTATATAAAAGAGGGCTTAATGCCGCTCCTTGTGGTACTCCTATGTGAATATTAATAGTTTCAGATAATTCTTCTCCGGATCTTATTTGTGTGGTTCTATCTGTTAAGAAGTTATTTATCCATCTGATTGTTGTTGTTGGTATATTGAGTGCATACAGTTTATACAGTAGGCCGTCGTGCCATACTGTATCGAATGCGGATGTTAGGTCCATAAAAACAGCTGCTGCTTTGAGACCTGAATTCAAGGCAGATTGTATGTCTGTAGAGGCACGTATTAGTTGATCAATTGTTGATATTTGAGTCCTAAATCCGGCTTTGTTATTACTGATGAGCTCCGATTCTTCTAAATATAGTCTTAATCTTTTGGATAAAACCGTTTCACAGATCTTGGCTATGGTGTTAGCGTTATAGGGCGGTAATTATGTGATTGAAGGGCGGCTTTTATTGTGTTTGGGAATAGAAATGGTGTAGGCCTGTTTCCATGAAGTGGGGATATATCCTAGTCTAACTGAAGCATTGTAGATGAAAGTGAGAATTTTGTGAAAGATGGTGGGTGCGTTCTTTAGAGCTATATAAGGTATCCCATCTGGCCCCGGTGCCGTGTTTCTTTTCCTTTTAATAATGGAGACTATTTTATCGCTAGTGATCTTATTTAATAGAATGTCTGAGTTGTCATTAATATGATCCTGTTTGTCTGATTCTGTGATATCATCATTGTGATTCATGATGTAGAGTATCGTTTCTGCTGTGCTTGTTACTTCCTTTTGCAGTTTATCGTCCTGATCCTGAGCGTCCTTTTTTGTTTTCTCTGAGTATTTTTTGTGGAAGATTTTAATAAAGTCTTCATGGCTAGTGATGGGAAAGTTGCCAAGTGTGTTAGGCAGTCCTTTTCCTGAATTTTGTTTACGTTCAAAAGAGATTGTTTTCCAAAAGGTTTTGATATTCTTATGATAGTTTTCTATGAGTGTCGAAATGTTTTCGATTTTTTTGCCTTCTCTGTACGCCCCTATTTTTCTTTTGATTTCCTTATTCAACATATTGATTTCGTGTTTCGTGTCTGCAGAGGGTCTTCTATGCATAGCTCTAGTGAGCTGACGTTTATATCTTATTAACTGTACTATTTCTGCAGGTAATCTCTCTGCTTTAATGATTATGGTTTCTTTCTTGACAGTTTGTTTCAAAGCTGATTGTAAAGAGTTAATTATGTTTGCATTGATTTGTTTGATTTCATCTATTGTCGTGATTGGTAAGGTAACATCTGAAAGATCTTGAGAAATAATTTGCTTGTATTTATCCCAGTCTATTTTATTGTCGTTTATATATTCTCTGATATTGTTGTTTCGACTGATCTGGAGATTGAATTGAAGGTGGATTTCCCCATGATCCGATGGTACACTTTTTAGAACAGTTTTTTGTGTAAGTAATTTCATAATGTCGGATGAGATCAATATTCTGTCTGGTGCCGATTCTACATTATTCATAAATCTAGTCGGACTTACATTAACATTCAATAGCGGAGATTGAAGTAAATGTCGAAACAAAATTTTCCCATTATCATCCGTTCTACGGTCTCCCATTAAATGATGTTGACTATTCATATCTGCCATTATAATTAAGTTCTTAAATGATTCCAGATATTTTATCAAAGGTAAGCTACTATTTATGCTAGTTGAAGGGCTTGAATAGAATGTGGCAATATGGATAAGTTTAGGTTTCTGGTTTATAGAGATAAGTATTGGAGTTGTGTTGGATCTTGAAATAACTTCGGAATACTGATTTCTTGTGCCTGAATGCTGCTGTTAATTATTATTGCTACCCCTCCTGATGCTGTCCGTCTTTCCTTCCGAAATATATTGTAGCCTTTAATTTTAAGTGTCAAATTTGATGTCAGCCTTGTTTCGTTAATTATTGAAATGCCAATTCTTTCGTCTTGCATTAATTGAGTGATTTCATGAATTTTCTCCCTTAGCCCATTAATATTTATAAACATAACTTTTAGTGAGTTGTTGGGGGTAGCATTGGTGTTATTTATCCTATTCGTATTAGCCATTATTAATCAAATGAATGTTTTGAGAAGTTGTCTTGTTATTCTTTTGTTTTTTGTGGAATTTTTCTATTGCTACGTGTAGATGGCCTTCTGTGGAAGTAATAATATTTAATCTGCACTGCAACAATTCTTCAGAAGCTTGTTTAATTACTGTATTTAGTTTTTCCTGTTGATCTTTAGGTGTCATTAAGGCTATTATCGTAGTCACCCATTTACATATGGTGTCTCCTTAGTTTCATTCTCTCTATATACATTTGTATTGTTATCACTTATCTTTTGTGCCTGTTTTGAATTATTCTGTGGAATATGAGAGTTTAATCGTGTCATTTAGTTATTTACGACTTTGGATCTGAATATTTTTTCGGATAAGGTTTGTAAACTGAAGTAATTAAGCAAAATAATATTGAAAATGTATTGTAGAAATTGTTAGTATCATTTAATATATTACACACTGAGTCGCAGTCAGTGCAGTTACTCATACATGGGGTACGATATTTGTGTTCTGTATTATTATCAAAAGTTTCCTCTGGTTTTATTACAATCAAATATCTATATTATTTATTACGTTCAATAATTTTGTTTGGCGTGACATCTAGTAGTAATAATTTACAATTTTCATCCTCTACCAAGAGGTGTTTGTCCAAAAAAAGGAGCCACACGCGCGTGTGTGTGTGCTAATCGATGAGAATTTTCAAGAGGCTCACTCCACACAGCGAGTAAGGGATTTGAAATTTAAATTGATTTTTCATTACGTATCGAAAATTTACGAAGATCACTTTTTATAATGATGACACTTTACAGAGATGTATTTACATGACATTTTATGCTACCTATCGATAAAACTTTGCCTCATTGGGATGTAGAGTAACACAGGACCAATTCGGGCGGTGGGACAAATTCGGTTATTGTAAAGATCGCTGTCTTGAGCGTGGAACGGAACAGCATGTTACAAGGCTGAGAGGGGTAGGTACACGAAACAGCACGTGCCTAGAAAGAAATAAGGAAATGCTTGAAAATATTCTTCATCTAAGTTCTGGGCACAATTACTTATTATTGTTGCCTTACATGATTCTTCTAAAGCCACGTTTTGTGTCGTTAAAGGGTTCTTCATGTTAGTTACTTAATCAAAGCAAAAGCTCAGTTCTCTCGTCACACGATTTGTGATTGATAAGTACTCTATAATACGGTGTTCAAATGGGGTAACTTTGCACAGAAAATATAAGGCACTTCTATATGAATATAACTGTATTGAGGCCTTGTATCCATACTTAAGTTTAATTTAAAAACTGAGAAGACTTATGCACTTAAGTTTCTTGTAAAAGCACACAGTAAACGTTACACTTTCCTCCGACGAAACACTAATCAACAGTCACTACCACTTCGTAACAAACACCAAAAGGCCAAGAGATCCTTTCTACATCTTCCGCTAGTCACGTCCCAGAGGTCTTTTACTTTCCGAAATTAAACAATATTTCACAGATCATAGTTCGTGGTTCACCCCTAGACAACAAGAATCCTATAACAAAGTTGTAACAGCAATACATGAAAAAGGAAACTGAATCGAGGTGCAAGGTCCTATAAAGGGAGAAGAACAAACGGCAGTTGTGTACAGGGTTCAGTGTACGAACGGTGAGGTAGTGTATATAGGAGAAACGAAAAAGAAATTACAGGAGAGGCTTAAACAACACAAGGATGATGCCAGACTAAGATGGGACTGAAATGCTATTTATAAACATGTACAGGAAGAGGTGCTTGAGATAGATTTGGTAGGAAGCGGTGGAGATACTACAACAAGAGGAAAGGATGTTGGTTCTGAAGTGGAAAGAATCAGGGAAACGGGAAATAAAGCATTGAACTGGAATAGTGGGTTTAGTTTAAACGAGGGCTGGGAAGACATACTGGGCAGACAAGAGAGGAGAAAGTAAGGAATGTTTTGTGTCCCCTTTTTTCTTTTATATATTTATTAATTTGTTTTGTTAAGATACCTTTTTATTATTTATTTGTTGCTTATTTATTTATTTTTATGTAGTTGTTTATTTTATAATTATTTTAAAATTATTTTGTATTTGTTTACTGTATTTTGTATCTGTAAAATATTTTCTGCGCATGATTGTTTTCTTTTCAAGTTCATTATAGCATTCTAGTGGACTAGGGGGTGTGGCCTGTGAGCCACGAACTGTGATCGGCGGAAATTTGTTTAGTTTCGGAAAGTAAACAATCTCTGGGGCGTGATTGGCGGAAGATGTAGTAAGGATCTCTTGGCCTTTTAGTGCTTATTATGAACTGTGAGTGGTGATTAGTGTTTCTTCTGAGGAAGATGTTAATAGAACATCGAAACTGTAACGGTTACTGTGTGTTCTAACAAGAAAGTTAAGTGTATAAGCCGTGCGAGCTTTCTAATTAACTTAAGGTAATTCTAGACATATATTTTCCCCTGGGGTGATTTTGGACTTAGTTATATCAAGACAATTCAAGTTATTTAAAGTAAACAGAAGAAAACAAATTATGAAGTGTATACGTACAGTAAAAAGACAAAGCTATAGGAGCATAGGTGAGAAAGGACAGTCGTCCGCCCTGGCAAAGAATCTCAACGGATACCTTTCTTTCAGAATACTACAAATAAGCAGTTACACGATAATAGATATAAACTTCCAAAAACATGCCACTGATAACTTTAGATTTTGCGGTAGAAATTACTATGCTCGTGATTACTGTCAATATGGTGATTCAGTACAGTGCAAAAAGTGTCAAGCATGGTTTCATGTGAGAAGTTTGCCAGCGTTGCTACAAAATGTTTATTTTGGTGCGAAAGAAGTACTGAATTTACAGCATTTGTTTCTTTTTTCCTTTTTCTAACACCAGAAGGATTTATTTATTCAGATGGGTTCTAGATCTAAGATGTTCTTGTTTCCTATCAACTCAGTTACTCATCTCATTATATATTTCATTTTCATTTTCTGAGAGGTAATAACATACATGTTTTTCGAATATTTACAGAATTCCATAACATTTTTATCACATATATGACGATGGTTATAATGATGATGGTGGTGGGTGTTCTGTCTTATGGCAGGTATGTGACCAGAAGGTCCCTAGACAAGGTACGTTTTTCTTATACGTATTATGTTAGAAGTTTATCTAATAGTCTAATGATATACGTATCCGGATTTGTCTACCTTTATTCTATTTTTTTTACCAATAATTCGTCACCCATTATTGTACATTAATATATATATACATATTTGGTACTTTTTTCGCAAATAATCTTAATTCGAGTCATAAATTATGTTCCCTGATCTCCAAACTAGCTGCTTAAATGCGAATTCCTGTATTGAGTGACTATCTATACAGAAATTTTTACTGAAAAATAAATATACTATTGGAATTAGGATTTAAAAAAATATCCATGTTGTAGTACGAAGAATTTTCTGTGTTTTTCGATATATTTAATATATCTATGAGCAAGCCCAAGCTTATTATATGACTGAGGAAGGATGTCCCTCAGTGAGCTCTTTTGAAGGGAACTGAAAGGTAAAGTAACGTGTTCAGGACCTTTTTCAAAGAACGATCTCGGCATTCGTGTGGTGAAACTGAGAGAAAGCGTGGAACACATAAGTCATCAACAGGACTCGAACCCAAATGGAACCCCAAGGCCCAATAAGTTCTAAATTGAAACGCCTCAACCAAGGAGCCTAGGTGAACGCAGTAACTGTAGTAAGTTGTGTCATTAGGGATGTCAAAGCACTTTTTAACACCATGGAAGAAGAACGTTCATTGCGCCAGAAAACCAATAAAACAGAAAGACGAAAATGATGTATTTCCGAAACTAATGTTTGTAACAAAGAAATACTTACTTGTTAGTCTCCCATCCTAACCATACGTCTGTATGTCACATCAGGAATATTTTTTATGAGGACTACGTGTGGAAAATTTAAAAATTCATAGATGTTCATGGTTTAACACTATTTTATCTCTCGACTTCTTTTCTCTCTCTTCTGTGTGTATACGTGTATGGGGGGAGGGGGCAGTAGGTGTACCGAAAGAAACCGCTATGAGCCTGTTACTTTTCTCTTGTTAGCTGATCCCAAGAATGAACACCAAATTGTAATATAGTTTGGTGCTGGATACTTCAGGAGAAAAAGAAGGAGGTACCTTTGCTGGCAGGAGAACTGTTTCCAATTTCATTTCTTGGCAGAGAGAGAAGAACGGCTTCGTGACTTGTTAAATCAGCGAAGGTGCTCTAAACGATGTAAGCAGACCCTCTAAAACTCTTTAAGTAACTGTAACAAATCACAGAGGAGGGATGAGACAGGAGGCTGGAATCTTGTTGTGCCATGTGCCAAACATATAATGTCCATACTAGTATACCCACACTCACACACACACACACAGACAGAGAGAGAGAGAGAGAGAGAGAGATCCTCGTACTAGAGTAGGCTTCGTACACGGCAATACATTATAATCATATTTACCGAACTGACAAGAAGACCAAGTTTGTAAAAAGTGCATCAACCTGATTAGCTGAGAACTAATGCATGCTGCAGTTAGTTATCTTCAAGAAAACAAAATGTTTGTCATTAGTTTATATAGAAATTTACTTTGGATGTAAAAACAAAACAAAAATATTTGTTTGTATCATTTAAGGCTTTATGAAAAAAAAAAAAAAAAAAAAGAAGAATTCAAGGCTCTTAGGCACACAACTTGAATCAGTCTTAGCTCTAAAAGAAACAACTTGAATCATTTACGAGATCCAACTTTAAATCATTCAAAACTCTAAAACAAATAAATGAATCATTCAAGGCTCTAGAGGAAACTACTTCTAAATCATTCAAAGCTATAAGAAGAACAACTTGAATCATTCAAGGCTCTAAGAGAAATAGCTTTAATCATTCAAAGCTTTAAGAGAAACAACATGAATCACTGAAAGCTTTAAGAGGAACAACTTGAATCATTCAAGATCGTAAGAGAAACAAGAAAGACAAAATAATAAATTAATAAAGATACTCTTTTTAGGAGTGAAAGGGTTGAACTATTATCTATTCCTTAAGCACGACAAAACATCTTATGGTTGACCCGTCCCTCAGTGAACACATTTCGAGCGGAGAAACGATATGGCAGATATTATGAACAAGACGGGATTCGTATTCTTCGTTAACACTACACCATTGTTTGTAATGGAACTGTGGGTAAAACAGTCTTAATCAGAATCACGGGCGTAAGCAAGGTTGGATCCAAACTAAAAGACTTTGGATCCGTGGATCCAAAACCGTTTCTGTTTCTCACGCTTCCTTCCAGCAATTATGCGACTTCCAAAAATTTGACACGAGTTTCCGGAAGTCTATCTTTCATTTCTACGGTAAAACTCAGTGTTTCTGCTCGAAATTCTTTACAAATAATACTTTATGAATGTCTTTCAATTCAACTAATCCCACAATTTATCAATAAAACTCGTTTTAGGATATTCATTGTGTTTTATTATTTTGAACTAAATAATAAAACACAACAAATATCCAAAAACGAGTTTTATTAGCAAAATGTCAGGCATACGTCGCGAAAATCTAAAAATACGTTTTAATCCCCAATCTATTTCATTTTATTTACTTTATAGATAAGATTGAAGGCTGGATTTTTTTTTAAAAAATATTTATGGCCTTTAGGTATCTAAGGCTGAGGCCGGGATAGGGGAGGGGAAAGGATGCGCGAAGGTGTCGGCCAGGGCCTAAGTTAAGGGTATACCATCCAGACATTTGCCAGGTGGTGTGGTTGATTAAAAACCCTGGATAAACCGCCTGAGTCAGGATGATTGGCTGCTGGGATTGAACGTAAGACCTCCCGAATGCTAAGCCAACGCTGTACCACTGAGTCATGACCGCTCGATTTGAAGGCCTGAGTCATTATTTTTACATGCCATCAAATTTCTAAGCTAAAGTAAACATTTTCAAAAACTTAGTACATTTAATAATACACATTCTTAGGGATTATTGGGGCCGCTTTCCAAAATTTCATTGTTGCTTATCATTTGTGCATTATTTTGTTTTTAAATCTGAAAAAATGGAACTATGAGTCCTAAGTCCTCTTAAAATGTCGTATAAATGCATTGGATCGAACATGGTGATTTGGTGCATTTCGAAAGCTTCTCCTTCTTTGCAAAAATTATCATTTAAATTCGGGAACAAGTGTTGTGTATGTATATGTGTGTGTGTTTCTGTTTATATGGTTACTACTACTACAATTATTATTATTATTATTATGATAGGACAAAATAGTAAGAGAAGCTAGATACTTCATAGGATTTATTTTTCATCCGTGGAGTGATCTCAGAAAAGTACAAACTTACATAACACTGTACAAGAAAGACACTTATTAGACCCAAGCTTGAATATTGTAGCGGAATATGGTATCCGTCTACTAGAGCAGCAACTGAAGGTATAGAAACAGTTCCAAAACGCTTCCTTAGATTATTATGTAATAGAATTGGTCTACCTTATAACGGTAACGGCTATCCAGATTTGTGTACTCACTTCAATTTGGAACCTCTAGATGTAAGACGCAAGTCAAAAGATTGATAATTTTTATATGATGAGCTAGGTAATAGAGTAAAATTCAGTTATCTCTTGAAAAGAAAAAAATGATTTTTTGTTACCTTCACATTATTTTAGAAATTACAATTTTCTTGGGACAAGGGAACCCACTAACGGGCTAATATACAGAATGGTTAAGAATTTCAATTCAGTGTATGAAAAGACAACCAGATTTTAATTATGATAACAATCTGTTACAGTATTTATTTTTGTGAATGGGATTTATTGCAATTTATATTTACACTGGAAGACATTAGCTTCAATGCACCTTTGTAGACAGGATGCATCTCATACCAGATTTATATTTCTTTTACTGTAGAGTTTTTTCCTTTCTTTTAATGTATTGAATTTTTGTACTTGTTACCTATAGAACATGAACTGGCTGTACCCACGAATATAAATTGGCATCACCCTTTCCTCATGAGACATATTTGTAATCTTCTGTAAGCTTTGTAAGCAGTAATAGCTGTTGTATTCCAGACGTGTAACTTGTGCTGTATAGGCCTTGTTGCTGTTCAAAGCACATAAATAAATCATTATTGTTATTATTATT
This sequence comes from Lepisma saccharinum, assembly GCA_022664845.1. Classification (NCBI taxonomy): domain Eukaryota; kingdom Metazoa; phylum Arthropoda; class Insecta; order Zygentoma; family Lepismatidae; genus Lepisma; species Lepisma saccharinum. The sequence continues at coordinate 18,621 of JAGDQP010004055.1, read as the reverse complement.
ATTATTATTATTATTATTATTATTATTATTATTATTATTATTATTATTATTATTTAGTTACATTGTAGTCTAGTTGGTAAATGTGTGTTTGCGTGATGACATTGGGCATGTTTCATTGTGTGCGGGTGAGAGTGTGTGTATGTATGTATGTATTTTTGTGTGTGGCTGTGTTTGTATGTATATGCATCTATATTTGTCTTCTTGCTCTTAACTCATTATAATCTCTTTGTATCTTCCTTTAAGTGAAAGAAAAGGTTTTATCGACCTTAACTCCGCCATAATAAATAAGGTGAAATAAAAAAAAAATAAACACTTGCCTAGACTTAAGCGTGACTAGAATCGGCCGTAAAAGTCTTGGAATGATGCCCCTAATCTGATACAGCTCAATCGAGAAGTTATGCGTTAATGGATGATCTTCATACTCATGGGACAGATAAATATTAAGAGGGTCCCTTCGGATAAATCACATAACTCAACGTGACATCATTTTTATGGTATCTAGTAAATCACGGAGTGAGTGAGAAAGAGAGAGAGAGAGAAGGGGGAGGGTTAGAGTATCGTGCAGTTCAAGTCATCCAGTGGTGATGGGATGCGATGTCAAAGTTCAGGAAGTGTTAATGTTGTTTCGTAACGGTTTCTCTCAAAAAACTACCTCCTGAGTGAGCTCAGGAATCAACATTGATGGCACGGCGCTCCCTCTTTGTTGCATGTGACGTTTCCGGGCTGCAACAATGACAAGCAGGCGCCGGACTCCTGCGGTTAACAACCATGTTCAAGCGGACCATTGACCCACATGCATTATCAAACATTTTGCTATATAACCATTATGTTGATTTCAATATAGATAAAAAAAATATGTGCACCGTAATATGTGACTATGATATATGTTTAATATGAACAACTTATTAATAATCATCTTAATTCGTACGTGGTCATCAGAGTCTAGAACACCCAACAGGATTTTTCGTAGTCGGCAAGATAAGGTTTTCCTATTACTTTAGTTGTTGTCATCTTCTAATGTGAAGTAGCTGCGCTGGACGAGCCAAAATTCTACTCTACAATTCAGATCTTAATCTTCAACTTTTTCAATCTCAACTTTCTAATGCAGGTTCATTGCTCCTCGCCAAAAGAAAAAAAAAAGAGTGAAAAAGACATGTTTTTTTAGAAGAGTGAAAAATGTTTTCTAGAAAAGTGAAAAAGACATGTTTTTTAGAAGAGTTAAAAATGTTTTCTAGAAAAGTGAAAAAGACATGTTTTTTTAGAAGAGTGAGAAATGTTTTCTAGAAAAGTGAAAAAGACATGTTTTTTTTAGAAGAGTGAGAAATGTTTTCTAGAAAAGTGGAAAAGACATGTTTTTTTAGAAGAGTGAAAAATGTTTTCTGATACAGCGAAAAAGTGTTTTCTTGAAGAATGGAAAAGAAATGTTCTCTAGAAGAAAAAATAAAGCATGGTAAGGAATAGATTCCATGGAATTATAGGCGTCTGAATCGTAGACTGGCATTTCAGAGCTTAGAGAGGTTAACGATATAATACTCGAATTATATTCATAATAAAATGTATATCTATAGTTTTTAAATAACACATGGTATTTTGTCTAACAATTGTAAGTCTAAAAATTATACAGACTAGCAAACATTGAATTAATTTACGTGTGCCAAGCATGGTAAGTATGTATGTATTGTTAATTGCAAACCTGTATAGAAAATTGGTTCAATATTGACACGCTACCAGACTTACAAAATGTATCCTAACACTGGTCAACATAATTTTACAGGGCTATATCCTCCAAAAGATTGACTAACACCTCTATTTAATTTTGAAGTTGGGAAAATAATGTTATTGTCTGAAGCAGTTCAATTGATTATTAAAATTAATGAACAAGGACATGTATCTATTTTGTTTTATAATGCGAAATTCAATACGAATAAAATTAATGATGTAAACTGTTATTTTCAAGTTTGCTTCATAGGATTTCCTGGCCTGTCATGACTGTAATTTAACAATGTTTATACTCATGAGATTTAGTATTTAACAATATACAATTAAATAGCTGTTACTAGGAAATAGTTTCAATGTTCGGAAATTTCCCGTTCCAAACAAACGTCCTGATTTTTTAGGGAGGGAACTTTCTTTTTAACTTGATGACTCTGTGGTAGGTCATCAAAGGAGTTACGAGGTATTCGTCTCCGACAGGGGGTTGGGGTGGGGGCTCAGGACATCTTCCCATCGGTGCAGCCGGCTGCACCTACTAACTGGGTCGATGATATTGCATGGAGGGGAATAGCGGGAAGGTGGTCATCGCCTTGGAACAAAACCCGCTACAAGAAACCTGCATTACGTGAGATTTCTTCACTCGGTCCAATGTAGGTATAAGGCAGTGAGGGCCTATTCTACAATATTATTCTATGGACCATTCTACGAAACACTAAAATTATATTTTCAAGTACAGAAGCGTTTACTGGCATGTATTTCTGAATGGACCATAGGGAGTAGGCAACCTACTAGGCCATGCAAAATCCCGTAAAATGCCTGAGAATGTGACAACAAAGAGTATTTCGAAACTGATTCTCTCAAAGCTTTCGTCCCCCTTATTGGAGTTCATGCTTTAGTGATGAATTATCATTCTGATTATATTCACCAGGGGACGCTGTGGAGCTCTGAATCATAGACAGCGCTGAACAGTCAAGGTTGCCAACTAGAACTATTTAAAAAACGGACAGTTGGATTTATTTCAGCTTGGAAATCGGACATGTAGGACACTAAGAATAATGACTGCACTCATTTCAACGCTATTATCTGAAACACAACTTAAGTTAAGCTATCATACGAAATTCAGCAATGTGCATGGCCCCCTAAGGCGGACGAAAAATGACTCAACTTAACGTGTCGCGCCGACCTTCCCTTGACTATTCCCCAAGTACTACTTGGTCGGGCCGCCGTCAAGATCGGCATTTGGCTTACTGGGATATTTAAAAGTGTAAATACTTGAAATTAAATTTATTTTTGTCTTTCGTGAATCTTTTCGACCGGAGTTAAAGATGCCTAAAGACTTACAAAAGTCATCCAGTAAAAGGCTTGTAAATGGAAAACAGACTTTAGAAAAGTTTAGAGCAGGGCTTGGAGTTCTCAAAAAAAAAAAAGGTAAATGTTAATTCCTCAATATCAACTAAATTAAAATAGTTTGAAACATGAAATCATTTGACAACAAAATACAATGTAATCAAAAGTCATATTTCAGCTATAACGTCTGGATCAAATTACCATAGAAAATAATGTGGTGTACACCAAAGATAGCGGAGCAACATGAGCTTGACATTACTATGTGTAAGAGTAATAATTTACCTTTCAATATATGGTGAACCATCTATAGTGTTTATTCGATATTCAACATGTCTACGTAATTAAATTATGTCTACAAATAAAAAAATGTGATATGCACCTTCACTGTCAGAGTAAAACATCTCAAAAACAAATAGATGTTCGGTTTAAACTTGTAACCAGACACCGGACAATTGTACCAAAGACCTGTCTGTCCGGTTCAAAACTGGACGGTTGGCAACACTAGCTGAACTTCAAGCCATCTTCATTGTTCCTGCTTTTCTCTGGCATTTTACTAGCCTGTACTAGAATGTTTTAGACTGTACAATGGCGTTGCTAGATTTTTCTCACTCACTAATCAAGTAATAGTTTATCTTCCTTCAGACAGGAATGTACAGAAATGTCCATCTGCGCCATCTCCTTGGTGCCAACACAGTATAAAAAAAAAAGTATTTTAACTAAAATATGATGTGTAGATGGAATTTACGAAGATTGTCACTTGAAAATGAAGATGTGGCTATACTCACTGCAGTTAAGTGTCCTTTAGTGATGATCCAATATGAGAGGGAGCGAGAAATCTTACCTGAAATTAATGAATAATAGAAAAATATTAGAAAATTAGTATTAGAATGAATATTAGAAAATTTACTCTATGCGAAAAATAACACACAATTGTTAAACATGATTTCAATGCAAATTAGATCAATAAATACGATTAGGGTAGCACGGTGTATATCGTTCAGAACGGTCTATATCGATCAGAAGATAAAACAGAACAATAGCATGATGAGTTGCGAGACTTTCCAGCCAAATTGTACTTCAGTCGACAGTGAAGACTGAAAAAAATAGCAAATTACGATTGTTTTGACCTGTCTCCCCCCCTCTGATCGATATAACACCTTGATCGAAACAGACCTGCGCTACCTTACCATTATAGAAGTAATCGAATACTGTATTTCATTGATTGTTTATACGGCAAACTGAATTCTTGAGCCCTCTAACGTTAAGGCATTTAATGGCCACTGTCATCTTAGTAATTTTAACCGATTACTTCATAATATGAATGTCTATTTTTGGGAGAGGAGGGGGGGAGGTTGTAATTTATATGCTTTCACTAACATTATCTTCATAGTTACTTTGATGGATCATGTTTTACAAATGTGTCGCCTATTTGCAAAACTGGTGTTCTTAAGAAAAAATACGAATATACGCTTCAATGACTGGTTTGTGTTCTTCATTCAATATAATAAAACATGACAATTCAACTGGTAACACGCCCCCCCCCCCCCCCGCCTCATCTAGCTACACCTTAATCATTGGCATGTCTTGTTATAATAGATTAGAAGCACGCAATCATCCTTGAAAGTAGATTTTCAGTTGTTGTTTTTTTTCATTGAAATTAGTACTTTATAAGTGAATTATTACACGCTTTTTATTATCTTACTCTGTAATCATGTTTCATCTCTGGTTCACAAATCTTGCAACGTTAATTTAACTCATTTCTCGACGTCACACAATGATGAAATTTTGCACAGCGACGTAAGTTGGGTAACAATACTTTTATTGTTACTTTCATATATTACTACATATTTTAAAAACATATTTTAATATTTTTGTTATTACAGACTTCTTAATCCTAAAATAAATACTAGCCTGCACAGCGGCTGAGTTTAGCTGGTTGCAGAACACTTTAGGATGTGGATCGCAAAATATTAGCTGGAGAAAAAGTATGAACACTGAAATAACCCAAAAAGAATAATAATTAAAATAAATTAAAAAAGGAGTTTTTTTAAAATAAATTAAAAAAGAATTTTAAAAAATTGAAAAAGGATTTTAAAAAACTGATTTTTTAAGCAACGAAAGATGAACTAAAAAGTAAAAAAAATAAAATGAATCGGAAAATAAAAGCGTGGGTGCTCTTAGATTATGACTTTATAATGAAGTAAACAAGAACACCCAAGCTTTTATTTTCTGATTCATAAATTTGTTATTTTTTACTTTTTAGTCCATCTATCTTTGCTGAAGAAAGCGTGTTTTTTTTTAAAAAAAAAAAATCCTTTTTTATTTTATTTTTAAACTACACTGATCGTACATGAATAAACAGTGTACTGTAGTTTAACAAAGCAAAACATATCAATATAAACTTTAAAGAACATAAGTGAAAACAGAATTTGAAAATTCCATTTCTGATAGAAATAAGACAAACTAAAAAAAAAAAAAAATCTCAAATGAGACAATGAACTTGTATTTCCTGGATGATTAAGATATTTCATAATCTCTAGTCTTTAGTAATTCAAGCTATTGTTAGCATTCATTAATCATATAGGAGTTCTAATTACTAATAGGAAAAAAGATTAGTAATGATTGAAAGGACAGAGCGATCGTAGCTCAGTTGCTAATAGCACTAGCTTGACATTCGGAAGATTCTGAGTTCGAATCCAGCGGTCTGCCATCTTGACTAAGCTTACTAATATGTTTTCCTCGATCATATGAGACTAATACTGGGCCAACTTTCTTCCCACATCCTCTCTCCTATCTTATCCCGGCCTGAACAAAAGATGCCTAATGCCCACACAATACAATTCAATTGAATTCTTTACTCAACGAATAACATACTAACTTTGGTTTCGTAGTTATGTAGGCCTACATTTGTTGTCACTCGTGGATTCCTATTTCTCAGCTTATGTAGATTATAGACTTAGGGATTCGTGGATTCCTTTTTATTATTATTATTACGTATTCTCTAATTCACAATGGTTCATCATGTCCTCGAATCTTGCAACGTTAATTTAACTCATTTCCTGACGTCATACAATGATGAAATTTTGTACAGCGACGTAAGTTTCAGTTTATATTGTTTATTTAAAAAGAATAAAACACTGAAATTATTCATAACTTCAGTGATGTCATCGCTATTACTGTTTGAAATTGTGAAGGTCTACGCACACCATAAATTGCCTTCCTTTAGGACATAAGGCGGAAAACTATTTTATACCAAAATTACCTTAAAATCCAAAGATCTAATCAAACACCAGCTCCAAAGAAACTTGTAGCCCTACATGTTAGAGCAGCGTTTGTCAACCCTTTTCATTATGCGACCCCTTTTACCATGTCTTCTAGCCGGCGATCCCCCAAAAGATATCTTTAGCAATTATTAAAAAAACAGCTAACAAAAGTAAAATTAAATACCTTCTTTGAAAATGTTAGTTTTAACCTACAAAACCCTAGTTAAATTTAGTTTTTCACCTCTCTTCGCGACCCGCCTGGGGATCGTGACCCCTACGTTGAGAAGCCCTGTATTAGAGTGAGTATACAACTTTTAGAAACTGAAGATAAAAGCTATCAATTCAATGAGAACAACACAAAGAAGAAGAGCTGTCAATTATAAATTTCAATTAAAGAACACTATTATAACAGAGAGGTTTTCCTGCTTGGTAATCAAAGATAGAATTCCTTCCATCTTTGACAATTTGCAGAAAGCACGAAATGGCTTCCATGATGTCGTCTACTCAAGCCAAAACTCATAAGAGAAACTGATCTCACCAGTTGTCGTCATAGTTTCGTCTTCTTACGACGTTCAAAACATAAAAAAAGCAGAAAATACGAACAGGGAGAGAGAGAGAGAGAACAGAGACTCTTAACGCCGGAATAGCGACGACACTTGTTGTACCATTTTAGATTTTGAGTCACTCGTAAAAGCAACTGCAAAATGGCAATATCTTATGGCTATAACTATTGCAAAGACTGGACACGTATTACGACAGAGGATGTAAAGTGTAGAAGGATAGGAAAGGGTTTGAATCCACTTGAAAATGGTGCTGACCCATCAGTCACTTTGCTGACTTCACAATTTGTCAACAAAGAAATATCTTCCGTGAAAAAGAAAATGAAGGAAAGCCAAAGGGGGAAAAAAAAGAAATGTGAATAGCACAAAAGATACGGTTATGACGTCATATAGTAAGTCATATCCTCTCTCGTTGCATTTTCCTGCACTAAATGCAACTTACGATGTTCCACTCACTTCCTACCTAAATCATGATGTGGACTGACATGATTTATTATTTCCAATAAGCGGACTGTTTACAAATAGTTTTTGTAATAAATATTTTCTGATTTAGTAGTCAAGCGCGTTAAAACTTAATGGCATATTCAATAGCTGTGTTTACGTTAAAATGTCTATGAAAATAACTTTTGACAATGCAGTTTTGGTGACCACAATAACAATGAACTCTAAAAACTGGTTCATGTAATTGAATTTTATTTTTTAAAAGACTCATTCTGAAAATTTTGGTTGTGTATTTTTACTAGGAAAGACACCGACAATGAACAAAAATTAATAATTATTATAGTAGAAATGAAATATTAGAATCTGTATTACGTAATTATATTTCTATTTTTAACTCCCTTGTTTATCATAGTATTAATATTTTACAAGAATGAGGAACGAAAGTACCCGCAAACGCTACTGTATAATAAATATGGAGATGTTGGAAAGATGTCTCCCCAACTGATTAAATCATAAATAACGAATACCTGTTCATTGTGGAATCATTTCTCGTAGGACTCACGTGGTTTATTTCCTTAATTTGAAACCAGAAACAAGTCATTACAAAATAGAACATTTGTTTCAAGTATCTTACAAGGATTTGATACTTGATTCCACCATTTGCGGGTTGTGTGGGAGGTCAAACCAATAAAAAGTTTTTATTCAGATCATAAATTTGTCTTAAAAGTTATTTTGTCAAAAATTATCTTAACTTTAAGTATTATAAAAAGAAACTTTAAAACTTCCTACTTCGGTGTTTAGCTGTTATTATAACTTACTTATGAATTATTTGTTAAATTACAATTGTTTATAATTTAAGTTATTATAACTGTAAGCTATTATTAATTACTTGATCACTTATTATTTATTAATTGGAAACGCTCAGGAGCAATACAGTAAAAGAAATGTAAAATCACCTTTTTTTTTAAAATGAAATTCAAGATATTTTATTATATTTTTCGGGATACCTGGACAGAACCCTAAAACTCGGGCCGGTCCCGAAAATTTCGGGACATATTGTCACCGTAAATATGAAACGATAAGAGCATTATAAACATAGGATTTTGCTTGAGAATTTTGACAATAACGCTGTCGAAGTCTTAACATGTAAAATTTCGACTATTTTGTAGTTAGAAACTATATTTTTTTTTCAATAGTTTCCACTTTTGAAGAACAATGAAATGAAAAAAAAAATGTATTTTAGTTTTGCAGCATTTCATAACAAGCGAGAAACAAGGACGGAGACCATCACCAACTTTTAATAAAATGCCTTTTATTATAATCTGGACAGTACACGACAAATTACACGACAATAAAGTAAATCTCTCAATAATATTTGTATCTGTTACATCAACATTTCTATACATACAAGCTAAAGTAACACGAACTCCTAAACGTTTTATTTTCCTGTCAATATTTTGCATTTTGCACACTGTGTAAAATTACTCAATGCTATATAAACTCCTTCCGTTTCTTACAGAATGCAAATGGTTTCTTACTCAAAGATTTAACATTTACTTGTAACAATTTTCTTTGATGTGTTTCAGTATTCAAATAAATCAAACATTGATACGTTAAAGAGAAAAGGAATGGGACCACTGAGACTGATTTGCTGTTGAAAATAATGATAATTGATTGAAAGAATTTTTCTATAACAATACGACATCAATATACTTAACGAATATTAAGTTTTAATTAATAATTAATTTTGCAATTTGAATTTGAATTTTAGTTTTAAAGCTTTAAGGTAACTTTGGCTCAGGCCGAATGATGTTGATGGAAGAATTGGTGCAATGAAGAAAATTAGAGAAAACAGGAGAACCCTGAGAAAACTCACGCACACACGGTGTTTGTCCACTACAAAGTGGACATGGCATGAACAGGGATCGAACAGAGAGCCAATCAAATTGTCAATGTTTTTTTAATAGTATCCATTTATGGAATTATATAATGACCATATAACATTCTTGCTAGAGTTGTTGTTGTCAGGTAAACTTACATATCTCTCTTTGGAAACCCAAACACATTACATATATTACTATGTACCATTTAATATAGATTCATGTATACATCTTATTTAAACAAGACATAACTAACCACAGTTTCATTTTGACATTACATCGAGATAAAAATGTCTGTAAGGTATGTCTACAAGCACTTGTTATGATCTACACCAAAGGTCATTTGCCTTCCCATCAACAGCAAGAACTTGGAACCGAAGAAGCTGGCTTTTAAGATACACACACAAACACGTATGAACTCTACACGTGTTCTGGAGTATGTTAGTCATGTATCATCGAGCACATTACCCTCCCTGCACCCAAAAGGAGCCATTAAAAGAAATATTCTAAACATGATGAAAAATCACACTGAAGAAGTAACAGCAATGGTATTTAAAAAAAGCAACATTCTGAAAGGTTTGATCCATCTCTGTGAGTCTGTGTAATGCACCCTCGGTATATTAGAAGTGGTTACAGCCACAAGCCAACAACGCTTTGTGGGATAATTTGTGAGCCCAATTTCTACACCACGAAAATCATCTTGACGAAGGGCCGATCTTAAAAAGAAAGTTCAAAAGCGAGAAGAAAGAATGAAGGCCTGATTAACTGTCCGCCGCTTACAATGCCGACTACTAACGCCGCCATTGTTCAGATGTAGACTTATGTCATGTGAAGACTTTCTCCTTTTTTTTTTTTTTTTTCAGTTTCTTCACCTGTGTTAGTTGAACCTCTGATGCGCACACAGTAGTCGGAAATCCACTTGAAAAACAAGATCAATGCCCAGGGCAAGGACAAAGATGAAAACGAACAAAGGGCTAGCAGAGAAAGAGTGAAAAGGATAGAATATTCAACAATGGAAGACAATCTTTGATGAGCTGACAAAAGAAGATCACATTTTTACTCACATCGCAGATAATTGTCCGCTCATCTATGATCTTCGTTTTGTCTGAACCTAGAAACAGTGATTAGATTAGATTAGTTCATAACCAATTCAAGAGTTCTATCCGTGCCGATTTTATATTTCCTTTTTTGTTCATTGTTGAAAAAGCTTCATTATTATAGGTCTGGATATTCACAGCAACAATGAAGCTCTTTCAACAGTAGAACCTTTGAAATAGTTATGAACTTTCTTCAAGAACAACATTCTAATTTTGTGCAACGATAAAAATATATTAAAGACATACGAAAGTAGTGCTGCCACCTATTGTTAGAGACCGCTTAACACTAACCTTAAGCATTGGACAGGGTGCTGAGTTTCTTGTTTCCAGAGGAATAAATCTTGAACTGTGACTTACTTTGTGTTTTCTTTTTTAAATATTAGAATCATAGATTGCGCGAAATGCACTGTTATTGAAGTACATAAAGATTTTCTGCTTAATTGTCTCAGAAATCAGCGAAAATTTAAAATTATTAACTATCTAAGTAGTCAAATAAACAAACAGGATCTTGAGTGATGATACAAGAATCTGAAGAACTTCAGAAGATGCGTGTTTTGAAGCACCAATGTTACTAGCAAGTAGCAAGGCTACAATAATTTAGTTGTATAAAGATTTTCGTGTAGTGGGTATGTGCTTGCAAATTTTAATATCATATGCAGGTTTCTGTTCTTTTTTTTTATATACTAATGAAATAATTATTAGTTTTAATTTGGACTGGTTTGTGAGGCAATTCGTAAAAATGAAGTTGTTGAAGAAGGCAGTTCAACATACACTAATGAAACATCCAAAATAGTCAAACTGTAACTATTTAGAGTCGTATTCGACCACAATCACATCACGCAGGTACTATGTGAGACTTAAACACACACAGTGCACATTATAAAGTTTTTTTTTTTTTCAATATGTCTTAACCAATGCTCTCGCCCTGTTAATTTCAGTTTCCACTTCTTGCTATGAAAAACTTCAAATACATGTACGACATGCTCTTTAGATTTACTTTGCGGTAACTCCCAAACATAATTAATGTATTGTACAACGGCATTATTTTCCCCACTTATTCTCTTGCATCTTGAAAATATACGCATTAAATACACGACATAAAATATGCTGATCAACTATGCTTCTTTGTTGGATATTAAGCATGCCATCTCTCCAAGAATGTTCAAATACACCACTTTTCTATATTGTCCACATTGTATTGATATTCCACCAAACTATTAAGGTGTTACGATTTTGGATAAGTTCGGTATCCTTAATTCCACACATGGCAGTTTTGACCTCACTCAAAAGTGAATAAAGATTACTTTGACAAGAGAGACAAATTCATGCAAGCTTAGCATATCACGCCAAAAAGGTTGACTAAACAAGATTGAATCAAATAGTCTAGTTAACAAGAATCAAGGTTGAAATAACTTTAACAGGACAAGAAAGAAAAAAACATTATGCGCTTCTTAAAAAGAAACATTGTTCTGGGTAAAAATCGATCCGAGGACCACTGACACACCTATTCTATGCTGAAGTCACCAGACTGCGGTACCACACGCTCTACCTCGCTTTTTAAGCTTCATTTATACTTAGCTCACCAGATCGCAAGAAACTTCTGTAGTAAAAGGGTGAGAGTGTTGGCGACGATTAGCTTACGGTAAAACAATCCTGGCACGTGATGGGACTTGAGTGCACTGAGACGACAACGAAAGTGAAACGAAACAACAGTCAAATTACATTTCAACTTTGATATCCTCGCATTGTGACAACGTCAAGGGAAATGACTCACAACCTTACTGCAAGCTGACATGCTATCTGGGCTGGAACCGACACTAAGAAATATGACTGGCATGGATTTCTCTTACAGTTTGGTAAATTACGTTCCATTCTGATTATACTATCTAAAACAACTCTTTGTAAAGATGATAAACTAATTCTTTAAACAAAATATCTATAAACGAAAAAGTAACAAAAGAAAAACTTTGTATTTTGAGCATTTTTTAAAGTAACTCACGACTTTGGCCCGTCACGATTCTATTAGCTGTTAAGTCTCTAAAATCCATGCCCCAACTGGAATTCGAACCCAGAACCTTGGAGACTCTGGCCTGATGGCTCAGACCACAAAACAATGTAACAAGAAAAACTTATTTCAATTAAAATAAGTAGACATATTACAAACATAATATTAATTGAAATAATCTTCCTATGCGAACACGCAGAATCAAACTTTGAATCATTGTAAAGATCTCAAAGTAGTATTACCGAGCGGCCATGGTTCAGTGATAGAGCGTTCGCATATCATTCGGGAGGTCGTGAGTTCAATCTCAGAGGCCGACCATGCTGACTGATACTTTTTTGAATTTTTCCCCTCAGTCACACCAGGAAAATGACCTTGAACTTTGGCCGACACTGTCTCGCATTCTTTATACCCCTCTTATTTCGGTCTGGATCTTAGATTCAGTTATGATGTTTACCCATTTTAGCGTTGAAGCTGAATTTATTTTATGGCCTCCAAGCATCAATGGTTTAGGTTGAGGTAGGGTAGGAGAAAAGGATGAGGCAAGAAGATTGCCAAGTGTTCAAGATACCATCCTGACATTTGCCTGGTGTAACTGAGGAAGAGAAAATCCTGGAGAAATCTCAGTCAGGGTGGTCGATCACTGGTATCGAACCCAGAACCCCGGGAATGCAAAACTATTGATTTACTAACTGAGCCACTGTGGCCCTCCTTGAATTTTGAGTTAAATGAGCATATAATTCAATCAGAAAATGCCTAATGTGATTTTAGGAGAGAGAAATAACAAAAAGAGTAAATTTTAAGAATTTAGCGGAAAATTAAAGAATACAAAATTAGGATCCCTGAAAACAGTATATCTGGTAGTCCTTGACAAAAGTCGTTTTAGAATGTTTCTTTCTATAATTCTATGAATAAAAACAATATTTTTTTTCGAAGCATGTTTATTCTTCAAACCGGGGAGACAAATAGTTAGGGATAAATGCCTTAATCCGGGAAAACTTACCGGAAACCGGGGGGTGAATGGTCACCCTAATCTATCATATCACTATCATAGAATAGGGATACAAACGGCGCTCGGATTGGTTGAAATACTTATTATTTGACCCCTTTTCCCGTCAAACTAAAAAAATCATTTCTGAAGCAATTATTATTACTAATTTTATTATTAGTAGTAGTAGTTGATTTTTTAATTTTAAGGCCTTTAGGCAGCTTTGGCTCAGGCCTAGTAGTAGTAGTAGTAGTAGATGGGGCCATATCGATCAGAAGAAAAAAAGCAACAGATCAAAACAGTCATTAGTTGCGAGATTTCCCCCCAGTGGTACTTTAGTCGATAGAGTACAGACTGGTAAAGAAAATATCGCAAATCAAGATCGTAGCAACCTTATTTCCTCCTGTGATCGATACAGCCCCTTGATCGAAATATTCCCGGTCTACCCTAATTATAAAATTACGGCGGATCCGATGTTAACATACTGAAGCGTGTTTAGTGAAACTAGTGTGAATTCTTTAAATGGAGAAGGTTAACTAACTGAAAAGGACCTGCCAACTTTAGAGTCACAAGATTAAAAGCAACCGCATAAATCAAGGTAACTGAATCTAAATCTGAAATTAGTTTCTCTCTAACTGCTTTCGTTGAGGCTCTCTGCATAACAAATAGACAGACAGACGGACAAATAGATATTAAAAGAGAGCTATTTTTAGGGGGTGCACTAAAAAAACATTAAATGCTACGAAAATTCTCTAGGAAGTTATTTATTTCCTTTATATCTTGTCTGGTTTCTTTTCAGAAACTATTTCCGTGTTCACTCGCGTAATAGTCGCAGTTTTATACCAATATTTTAATGCGACTATTACGCGAGGAATGGAAATCTGATAGGAAATAACCACTGCGGTCAACAACCAGAAGTCAGTATCTGATTTCCTTCCAATTGGATGTACGCACTAAAAAAATTGGTACAAAAAGTGTGACTAATACGAGAGTAAACACAGTATTAAACAACTATTGGGAAACAAGTGTTAGTTTATTTGCTTTAAAAAAGGCTAATCATTTATTGATGTTTCTTTAGTTCTTAAGTTATTTCGGATTTACCTTAATTTATGTTGTAAATATAAGTGTGACATCACGAAATCTCAAGATAAAATATTTTTTGTGTATCATATTTTAAAACAAAAAAAAATATATACTTATATACTCACTCTGTAAACTCTACTAGTCAGGGTGGATCACATAGAAGAATTAGAAACATTCTCTGCCATCTCGTGGAGCAAAATGTAACTTATGATTATTAACATAACGAAAATAGATGTACTTATTAACAATTTAATGACATGTTGCAAAAGGTTACAGGAGTTAATGTGTTGGTACCAAGATTATCATTTAATGAGGCAAGGTTGTGACATCATAAAATTTGAGAAATTGGTACAAGATGACTGGTATAGTGTATTCACCTCACGATGTTGTTGATATATTCCTAACATTTGAGACTGGACATCCGTCCGACAGGTTGCGTGCATTAACATCTTAAAAAATATATTTTTTTTTTCCTGTCGTGGAAAAGCCTTTGTTGTGTAACCTTTATTATTTATTTAATTCCATATTTCGTCGTACATTCTGATGCACAATTCTCCGACAAGTATTTCAGTTCATTCTCCTCTCTTAATGTTTGTGTTTTAAATACCAATCTTTAGTATCTAACCTTACCTGACACGTAGTTTCATAACTGGACACTTGGGTCGCATGTGTAGTTCTCCAATCATCACGGAGATACATATAAAAACACGTATTGTCAGTTTCGTACAAGTAATATGTCTTTCATGAAGAGAAAAAAATAATGCTTCGTCACACTATATGTTTGAAATTGCCTATGATTTTGACATGCGCGGAATGACTATGTGATTTCGACTTGGTTATATGTTTTTTTCTTTTTTTTCGATTTAGATTCCTCTTTTTTTTTCGCATCCAAGTATCTGTTATGATAAATTAGTTCTCGGTAGTAGATTATGTTAGTATGATTCCCATGGTGTTAAAATATGCATGCCACCATCGTTTTTTGTTTCCATCTGACATTGTTAGTTAATACTACAGACGATATTCTTGCCGCCCAATCTCAGTTGTGTCTACATGTTATTTTTCTTACATTGAAATTAATTCTTTTGTATGATGGATTACAACTGCATTTCAAATTAAACTATTGTTAGATATGAACTATAGAGCTATTCGACTGACAACAGTTTAATATGAATAATATTGGATTATCAATAATGTTTTGATATAAACGACATTCGAGTTCTCAAACCCTTTGATATGAACAATATTTGATTGGAACGATATCGATAATAATCGATTTTCGATTATTTTTATATAAAGGATACGTAATGTTCTATATTTCGATTGTTCTTGGATTCGGTTGCGGTATCAATGTTTGATATCGAAATTCCGAAATTACATTCCTCCTTTTTTACATTAGTATACGCTTTATATTAAGTTGCTCTGTAACTTCCTCTGGTACAAATTTTGTAATTGATTTTTAACTCACTTCCCATCATCCGATTTCTTTCAAATTTTGTAAACTTGCTTGCTTCCCATGACAATACAATATTCAATCATTAGATATACGACAGAACTGTAATTAATTAATTAAATAATTGGAAATTATCCTTACATGCACTCAACGCTGCATCTATTGTGTGAAGTTTGTGTTGCCTATCTCGCAGGGAGGTTAATATTCATCTACGTAATATACAGAAAATAAAAAAATTGAAAAAGGATTTAAAAAAATACGCTTTATTGAGATGCACTAAAAAGGAATAAATTGAATTAATCTTATGAATCAGAAAATAAAAGCGTGGGTGCTCTTGCTTACCTTATCATAAAATCGTAATATCTAAGAGCACCATCGCTTTTAATTTTCCGATTCATAAGATCAATTCAATTTATTATTTTTTTACTTTTTAATGCATCTTAATAAAGCGTATTTTTTCAAAATCCCTTTTTAATTGTTTTTTTTTCTTCAGTTCACAGTAGTTTGTGATGTTCTCAAATCTTGCAACGTTAATTTAATTCATTTCCCGACGTGATACAATGATGAAATTTTGCACAGCGACGTAAGTCGGGTGACAATACAATATTTCATTGTTACGTTTATATATTATGTATTTTAAAACATATTTTATTATTTTTTTTTAATATGGACTTCTTTATCCTAAAATAAATACTAGACTGCAACGTTCTTGGGTTTAGCTGGTTGCAGAACACTTGAGAATTTGGGTCACGAAACATTAGCTTGAAAAAAAATATCCGAACACCGAAATAACTCGAAAAATAAATAATAAACTTTCCTTACACAATTCGTACTAAGAAGTAAAAAGAAAAAAAAAAGAAAAGAAAAAGAATTTATAAAGTGACGTACATGAGATCGCATCATGCTTTTCTTTTTAGTCGTGCATAAACACAATTATCTATTTTTTTTAATTTTTAGTACAAATTGTTTAAGAAAAGTATGTCTTTAACAATTTGTTTAATATTTTTTTTCTTTTTCTGTAGTTCGTATTCAAAACAGTGGGAGTAAGTCAGATGTAGAACTTGAACAGCAGCACACAGAAAAGCAGTAATTGCTGAATGATTTTTCCAGATGGAAGGCCGCAGTGTTACAAACCACTTTTGATACATGCTGAGAAGAAAAGACAAGAATATAGTTTTTAGACAGTATATTCTTTTATCTATAAAATGTTTAGCTACTTGGATATAACACAATTTCAATAAACACGTTTCTTAAATATGGAAATAAATGATACCAGTCCTAAGGAAAATGACAAACTAGGAAATCAATATAACCATACAGTAGGCCTATTTACAAGAAACAAAATCTGTGAGTAGCTGCCCACTTGCCACTACGATGGTGTGTTAATATATTCATTGAGAACCTCGAACAAGGGTTGAACCAAAGACCACTCGCATTGAAAACGAAACCGTTCACTACATGTGTAAATAGAAGCATCCTTAAGACGCAGAAACCTCCAAAGGGGAAAATATTGTCTCAGTAAAGTTTTCACAAATGATCACAATGGGAATCAATGATTGAGGTCGGAGTGGCAGTTTTATTGATAGCGGATAACCGTTTTAATCCTGAGTCACAACCCACACATCACCGGACGTCCGACGGATGTCCAAAATACATCCCGAATGTCCGAAGAGATCCGGGATATGATGGGACATCCATGGGATGTCCGCTGGACATCCGAAACAGGACGTCCAAATTATATCCATCCCGGATATCCCTCGGACATCCTCTTTATGTCCTACAATGTCCAGTATTTTCCTGCCAGATATAAGTGTGAAGATAGACTCAAAGACGAAAAGAAATCATGTTGGGAAATTGGAGAAAATATGTACTACCTTTACTGGAAGTGCTCTCTGAGCATTGTGGTACAACTAATTATCTGGGAAAATCTGTTTTTAAGTTTTGTCTAAAAAGCTATCAGAAACGGAATCTGATCGTCATTTGTTGAAACGTTATTGGTGAATGGGAATTGCGCTTTCATTTGTTTTTGTTTATTCCAGCCGAGGGAGTAGGTGTATATATTTCGTGTAAGGTTTTAATTTTAAGAAAAACTGAAGAATTGCAGTGACGATATTAGTTTATAGGAAATTGCTTATATACACTTGAGTTTCATTTAGCTAAATCTGATGGGTCCAAGAGTGATTCGGTTAAACGAAAATTCGGTTAGGCCAGAAACAGTGATTGACATACTGTATATAGTTTGGTATTGTACAACACGTTAAAAGAGCAACTTATTTTAAAAAACAACCACAATTTTTCAAACCTAGGCCTACCATTATAATGTTAAAGTACACTACACTACAGTACACGCTAGTGAATTTACAAAGGACTTTTAAAAAAACAGTGTCTTTTCTTATTTTCGGCTTTCATTATTGACCGTAAGAGTACCCGTTGCCTTTATACCGGGTGAGCGAATTATCTATAGAACGTTACCGGCAAGCCCGCTTTTAAGTTACATAGACGTGCAGGCAGATAGTGCAACTGAGCGTCAGACGGAATGTTGTGCTAGAGTGTGCTAGATAGTGCTAGAATGTTGAAACTTGCAACGTTTGTTCCTTTTCCCCCCCTTACCTAACAACTTAAGGCGCTACGACGACAAATGCATTTTACCGGTATTTCTTCACTATATGGTATATGCACTCCAACACCCATATCATGAAAATCACTCTACACATCACTTTTAATTGCTTTTCCCACTTGGAATCTTCGCAAACGATCTCTCTTATGCCGTAGTATTTATGCATTTTGAGATTCTAGA